>KN823002.1:213652-223872 GCA_000827465.1 Tulasnella calospora MUT 4182 | reverse complement strand
CAGTTCAGAGCATTGCAAAATAATTGTTTGAAGGTGAGGAACCGGCTTGTCGAGGTATTCTTCCACAACGTCTCCGATGTATACGGACCATCGAGGGTACGTATGGGCCAGCGATTCGAAGAACTCGTGAAAGAGTGGCCATGTTTCGCTCCATGGTTCCAAGGTTATACGACGCACATGCAGGATGGCTAAGGAACAGGCCCCTGATCGACGAATGGTCACTTCGTTGACATGAGGTGGCAGACTGGAGGCGACAACGGTCCAGAATCTAGGAGTTCCGTCGATGATTTCCTGCCATTGTTTCGCGATAAGCCGCATTTCATAAAGCCTTTGCACGTGAACGATTGCACGGCAACCCAGGTAAGCGGGCCCGAAATGAACCGATGGAAGCGCCAGACGGATTATATCGGCGAGGAGTAGGGTGGGAAGCTGAGAGATGGGAGTGGAGGGGGTATGCGGGTGAGGGGCAGCAGGTAATACAGCGGGCAAACTTATTGTGACTAGGCCAAAGCCGAACGTCGACTCGATTCTTGCGACTCGTCTCTGGTTGACTTGACGAGACCGCCGGTCAGAAATCCGCATGGTGATTGGGGGTTCGCCTAACCAAAATATCATATAAAACTTGATCGAGCTGGCTCCTTCGGGAGTATCGATAGCACGTCGTATGGGTCAACGAGCGAGCCTGGCGCGGCGCCCGACGGACGATTGGTCACCCGAGCGCCCGAGCCAGAAGGTTACGGGTCCGACGTGTTGACTTGTACAAAGGAGCGTTATGTGCTCGACGCTAATGAATGCACGGCGTTCTTGGCGAGCCGAGTCTTTCGAAAATTCCGCGACTAAGGCTTGACAGTGCCAGGACCCCGGGGCTGTTCAAGCCCCACGGCGAGACGATTCTGGATTCAGTCGACAGGCGCTAGCTTTGAAGCCAGTTTTCGAACCCATACTGAGTTCGTCTTAGGACAAATAAATGAACAGCGTCGTTGAAAGTCTTGGATCGAGGGTGAAACTTTCGGAATGTGGCTTGCCCCCGCGGCTCGTGACGGAGCCGAAGTTCGGGCTAGTGTCGGGACCTCCCCCAATTGCACCACACAACGATCGAAGCAAACATAGGTTCGGTCGACGGGAAAGGACAAGACTTACAACTAATTCTAGGACATAACAAAAGACTTGGTGCAGAGGGTGTAATCGAAGTGAACAGCAGAGTCTATGTGAACCGCGCAAGGGACAATTGGGCGGAGATTTCGGGAATCCCCCCTCTTCATCCCCAACCCGCTTTTGATGTCTCCTCGTCCCAAGTTACTGCTAACCGCCCGTCGAGCCCTCCTTCATAAACCAACTGAACTTGTTCGACGCCTTTGGTTTTCCGGATCTTCACCAGCGTGATGAGGTCGAGAACCCGCCAAGGATAGTGATAGGGCAAGGATTTGGGGAGGATGGTAATGATTAGCGGGGTTCGTTCGGCGCCCTCCCACGACATAGAATTGAACCTTGAATGCACCATAGTGAGTAAAGCATGGGCATGCAAGTAGTCACCTTCTCCTTCTAGGAGGAGCTCTTGAAGGCATGGCAGCGACGGCAATGCAGGATCGGCACTGAGGGGCTTGCCGAGGAACTCCAAGACCCTGAGAGTGTTGTTCCAGTTGCTCCTTAGTTCTATTCTCGTGAAGCATCGCATGGGTGCGATGGCCTCGAACACTGGCTGACCGAACTGCCTTGCACAAGTGATCTCGATGGTGAGACCAGTATCGCCGAGTAGGATACTTTCGGCCCAACGAATGCAGAGGCTCGGATCATTGCATTTTATGCTCACGGAGAACGACAAGCCACCCTGAATAGGCCGTCCTTCAGGGATTTCCCAGCCGAACGTGTTCCTATAGAGGAAAATCTTGGATGATCCATTTCGTCTGTGCGTGACAAGGATCAACTCTTGGAAAGGCCGGATATCTTCGTTGATGAACGCCGAAATGTCTAGCATTTCCAGGGATACGTTCACATGGAATTCGATAGCGGATGGTGCTCGGATTTGCCCTAAAATGGCGTTCGTGAAATTCTCCTGGCAGTGAACAAAGCGAACGTATCGTAGTCTGGGGAGCGTGATCGGTTGGGAAGGTGGTTGGTTGTCGACAGCTACATGCATTAGGGCCAACTCGAGGTGCTCTAGGCACGGACTTGCACATATGATATCGAGAATGTGTGCGGTAGTCAATCCTCCACCCTCCACGTTCGCAATCCTTAGGAAGTTCAAGTGGGTAAAGATCCCCATTCTCCATTGAATTGAAACGTTTGACAAATCAACTTGTCGAAGATTTCTTGTGTTTCCACCAAGAAGTTCCAACGGTATATTATACTTTTCACTGCTCTCCGCAATAATTGTTTGAAGGCGAGGAGCCGGCTTTTCGAGGTATTCTTCCACAATCGGCCCGCTGTATACGGACCATCGAGGGTACGTATCGGCCAGCGGTTCGAAGAAGTCCTCGAACGGTGGCACGCTCTGGCTGTATCTATCATATACAATGACCAATGGACCGGCTCCTGATCGACGAATAGTTGTTTCGTTGACGTGAGGTGGCAGATTGGAGACGACAAACGTCCAGAATTTAGGAGTTCCGTCGATGATTTTTTGCCATTGTTTCGCGACGAGCCGCATTGCGTAAAGCTCTTTCACGTGGAACCCTGCACGATCATCCGCGCACATGGCGTCAAATTCGACCGATGGAAGTGCCAGACGGATTATCTCAGCGAGGAGTTCGGTGGGAAGCTGGGAGATGGGATGTATGGTGTCGTTGGGGCCTTGTCTGTTGACCTCGTTCCGGGTCGCATCACGTCGTAAGATGCCGATCTCCATGACCAGTGCTCTAGTTTGTAGTTGAAGAGGAAAGGCAGTAAGGTTCGCTTGAGTTAACTCGCATGAGAGTGGGGTGGGCCTACTCACCGCAGTCCGATTAATGCACTACGGCCCTGCTTTGGATGCTTGATCGAGGAAGTGCACTCCTCTTTCGGGTTGGCTCGAGGTGACGTTCTGGGTGGGATGAGCGCGTGGAGGGTGTGTGCGGGTGAGGGGCAGGTGATACAGCAGGCAAATTTATTGTGACTAGGCCAACGCAGAACTCCGAATTCTCGCGGCTCGTGTCCGGTTCCCTTGAGGAGACCGCCGCTCAGAATTCAGCATGGTGATTAGAAAAGCGCCCACCGAAAATAGAAGATAAAACTTGATCGAGCTGGTTCAGGGGTATCGATAGTACGTCTTAAGGAGAGCGAGCCTGGCGCGGCGCCCGATCGACGATTGGTCACTGGAGCGCGCAAGCGAGAAGGTTGTGCAGCCAACGTTTTGACTTGTTCAAAGAAGCGTCATTTCGTGGACGTGCTCAATGCTAATGAATGTACGCCATCCTTGGCGGGTCGAGCCTTTCGGAAAATGGGGCGTTCCCACACGATTGCCACCTGGCCGAGACGAAGGCTTGGCACTGCCGGGACCGCCCGTTTGACCCCCATAGCGAGACGATTCTGGATTCGGTCGACGGGCGCCAGTGTTGAAACTACTTTTAGAACGTATAAAACACCTGCAGGACCGAACAGGGGAGACATATTCGGCGGGTATATCGGAGATAAGAAGCAGACCACCAGTCGAGTTGTTCTTGGAATTTCCGGTTTTACGCACAACGTGTGGTCAAGTGCAAAACTCTACCGATATTGAAGGGCGAAAAGTGAGAAAGGGGGACGTTCCGTTCCGTGCGCCAAGGCGGGACGCTTTCACCGATTCTGGCCACATCACAACGCACTACATCCCATCGCCAAGACTACGCGGGCTGTGCGCGAGACACCGAACGAATTCGGATAAAGCGATGAGAAAAAACAGCGTCGGGGTGGCCGTGCCATGTCGCTCAAGTCAGTCTACAGCTACAGCGTACATGGGTACTCGATGTGGGGGATGCGAGCAAGGGAGGGGAGAAGAAAAAGCCGAGCGAGAATGTACGTACTGATGGTCTCCGTGAGGCGTTCCAGGGGGGAATGATGTCTGTGCGTGGACGATCCCACCCTGCCAAGCCCCATTTGAAATGCCGTGATTGGCTGTTGGGCGGTAAAGGACCAGCGCAAAAGGGCCACAAATACTTTTCCTTAAACACTGCATTTTAACGCCGCTGGCAACTCCCCCCCTTCTCCCCACCGTTCCCCCCCTCCCCTCTTCCTCCCCCTCCCCCCTCTTGGCTTTCTCGTCGACGTCCGCCATGTCCAGCGAGCAAGGTCTTGGTCACCACCAACAACCCCCAGCGCCCGAGCCCACCATGGAGGAGACACCATTAGCTCGCCCAATCTCCACCTTCAGCGCTATCGGGGGCGACCGCTTCTCCCGAGCTCTTACGCTCGTCGGGGATGCGCCAGCAGAGGACGTGTCCGGTGCTGCCAAGCCAGCGCTGCCCACTGCCGCCGAGCCTGCCGCCAGCGGCACCGACGCGGAAGATCTCCAACCTCCCACGGTCTTTGCAAACCGCGCCTCAGCCGCATTCGGAGACGCATCACCATCCAGGCTTTCCGTCGCCGATTCCGCCCAAGTCCCGGCAGCCCACCTCCCGTACCGTGACTCTTTGGCTCCGACAGCTGCCGGAAGCGCTCAAAATCTCGGGGATTCCGAGAAAGAAGCCGCTGCCAGCAGCAGCGATGCCGTCCCCCGCGGTACCTCGCCCTTCCCTGACCTCGGCCCGCAATCTGACGAAGAGGACGCGCCAAAGAAGAAGCGGAAGAAATTGTTCTTCATCTTGGGTGGTGTAGCCCTGGTCGTCGTCGCGGCCGCCGTGGCAGTTCCAGTCGCTCTCACTCAAACCAAGAAATCCTCGTCCGGTTCTTCCTCTTCTTCCCCTTCGTCTTCAGGCCCTACCGGCTCTGGTAACAACGACGGCCCGACTTCTTCCGGTCCCACAGGCGACGTGACGGGCGGCGATGGATCCATCATCACCACCGAAAAGGGAACCACCTTCACCTACGTCAACAAGTTTGGAGGTACCTGGTACGACGACCCGAACGATCCTTGGAACAACAACGCTCAAGCTCAGTCGTGGTCCCCGCCTTTGAGTCAAGAATGGGATTACCAAAACCACCCAATGAGGGGGTAAGTGATCCCTTGTCGCCAAGTCAGATCCAATCCCACTGACCTTTCTTTCCCCTTTCGTGCAGAGTGAATCTCGGAGGATGGCTCGTCCCTGAACCGTTCATCGTTCCGTCATTGTACGAACCTTACATGAACGCGACCCCACCAGCTCAGGACGAATGGACTCTGTCTTTGGCCATGGCCGCGGACACCGCCAACGGTGGTTTGAACCAACTCGAGACCCATTACGACACCTTCATCGTACGTCCTCCTCAAATATTCCTTCTCGTGTTCGATTCTAACCCTTTTGTTGATCGCAGACGGAGGAAGATTTCGCTCAAATCGCCGGCGCCGGCCTCAACTGGATCCGCCTCCCCATCCCCTTCTGGATGGTCTCCAAGCTCCCCGAAGAACCGTTCCTGGAAAGAGTCTCGTGGAAGTACGCTCTCAAGGCGTTCAAGTGGGCCCGCAAATACGGCTTGCGCATCCAATTGGACCTGCACAGCATCCCCGGCAGTCAAAACGGGTTCGATCACTCCGGTAAAGGTGGTGTTGGTGGTGAAGTCAACTTCCTCGTCGGTCCTATGGGTCTCGCCAACGCCCAGAGGACCTTGGACGTCATCCGCGTCATCACCGAGTTCGTCTCTCAACCGGAATACACTGCCGTCGTCCCCATGTTTGGTATCATCAACGAAGCTCAGGCGACTAGAATCGGTGACGACCAAATCGTTTCTTTGTAAGTGCTTCAACCATCTCTCCTTTTTTTTGCGCGCTTTGCAGTCGCTCACCGTCGCCAATTGCAGCTTCGCTGAAGTCCACGACATGATGCGCAGCATCACCGGTACTGGCGCAGGAAAGGGCCCATGGATCTCTATCCACGACGCCTTCCGCGGTCTTTCAGCATACAAAGACTTCCTCCCCGGACACGACCGCATCGCGCTCGACACCCACCCGTACCTCATGTTCGGCGCTCCCGATCGCACTCCCTTGTCTAACCAGATCAACAAGCCTTGCACTCAATGGGCCGCCGGCATGAACAGCAGCTGGAACGACTTTGGCTTTACGTTGGCTGGAGAGTTCTCCTTGGGAGTGAACGATTGCGGACGCTGGATCAACGGCGTCGGTCAGGGCACCAGATGGGAGGGCACTTATCAAGGCGGTGACGGCACCAACGGCGATTGCACCGAGTGGAACGACTACGCCAGCTGGACGCAAGACCGCAAGGACGATTTCAAGACTTTGGCGATGAACAGCTTCGACGCCCTCGGACACTGGTTCTTCTGGACCTGGAAGATCGGCGCCTCGTCCATCACCGGCAAGATCGAAACCCCCATGTGGTCCTACTCGCTCGGCTTGAAGGAAGGTTGGATCCCAGAAGACCCGTCTCAAGCTGTCGGCGCTTGCAAGGGCACCAATCCCGTGACACCTCTCACGTCCGAGATGATCGGCGCTTCTGGTCCAGGTGTCCTTTCAGCCAGCGTCAAGTCTCGCTACCCGTGGCCACCGACCTCGCTCAACCCCGGTGCCTTGAACGCAGCCAACCTTCCGGTTTATACCCCCACTGGCCCGATCCCGACTCTGCCTATGCCGACTCCGACCAAGGGAACTGCTGATGGATGGTTCGATGATGCCGACACGAGGCCGATGTACACTCCCATCGCCGGTTGCAGTAAGTTGCCCTCTAGCACACTTTAATGGCAGACCCGGTTGTTGACTGTTTGTTTCCTTTTTCAGCTTATCTCGATCCATGGGGCTCGGCTACCGCCAGCAACCCCGGACCTTGCGGTGGTTCTAGAGCTGCCGACGATACGGAAACCACCACCGAGACGGAAGCTGCTACTTCCACCGAGACGGAAGCTGCTACCACCACCGAGACTGCTGAGGATGGGGAACAGACCGAAGAATCCACCGACGACACCACCGACACCGCTGACGAGGAGACCAGACGCATTCGTCGCCGTCGTGGTCGTCGTGGCGTAAGCAGGAACTCTATTCCCATGCCAAAGCGTACTCCCGCTCCTTAAGCACATTGACTGGACCTTTTTTTACATGTTTTTGAACCCTTATTCGAGACCCTCGTAGATATACCTCTTCTCTTCCCTTTTTGGAACCTTTTACGTACTCTTGGGACTCGGTTTAGGATTTTGGATGCTCTGTCCCTGTTGTGTAGGGCACTAGGAACCCTGGTTCTTTTCCTTTGCTGTTCGTTTTCGGCTTGTTTATTGTTTCAACCGCTTTGTGTTGTGTTTTGTGTAAAGGACATCTGACTCGTGTTTTTTTTGGTTTCCCTGTGACTTGTTTTTACACCCTATAGCCTTTTTGTTTCTTTTCTGTCGATATTTGACATCGAAATCACACTCCCTGTTTATACAAACCTGCGTTTGCGAAGTGATGAAAGTTAGGTGCTGACCGCCTTTGTCGGCCGTGGGGTCGGATTAAAGGCTATATGCACAAACGCACGCATAACCGAAAGTAAGAAGCGCGCCTTTCCCCATCCAACGGGGAAGGGGGGTGAAAGGCAGCTCCTGCCATGGTCAACTCACCTTTTAGCAAAATGTCAGGGGTAGTAGTGAGGCAGCAATAGCAAACTACTACGATCGATCTATCGGCGTACCATTCTTTAAAGCTACCTTGCAGATCAGCAGACACTTGGTTGATGGTTGGAAATGCATCTGCGTGGAACAGCGGACGCTCGGGCCAGCCGGCCAACATGCTAAATAGCTCCATAAATGTGCGAAGTAAGACTCTTAGGGACAGTTGAATTCGAAGATCAAGTCAGCAGTTATAATACTAATTCCTGGAGCGCAAGTCCGACTTGGAGTGGCATAATGAGCAAAATCCCTTGCCTCATGATCCGCTGCTTTAATAAGTAGTTAGTGTTGTGATCCATTAAAAGAGCTCGGGCGGGTATGATGAATAGCCCGCATATAGGCTTCAACCGCGTTGTATTGTAGGCTAGAAGGGTAATTCGACGCATGTCTGAAACGTTGTCGGTTGATCAAAAGAAGCTGTACGTCGAAGGATGGGCCCCTAAAG
Organism: Tulasnella calospora MUT 4182; assembly: GCA_000827465.1. Taxonomy (NCBI): domain Eukaryota; kingdom Fungi; phylum Basidiomycota; class Agaricomycetes; order Cantharellales; family Tulasnellaceae; genus Tulasnella; species Tulasnella calospora. The sequence continues at coordinate 215,753 of KN823002.1, read as the reverse complement.
ACCTTGGCCCTATCGGAGCTAGTTTTCCAATTCCTAGAGTGCCCTTCCATGTGCCTTTAAGTGAAGCCAGTATGCTAAACGGAAGTTAAAAGTATACTCAAGGCGATACGGTGACCCTCTCAAGTACGGGGATACTAACAACGAGGCTTCTGAGTTGTTCGAACAAGGCAGCCATCTTTTTCCTTCTCTCATCTCGGATGTCAGATACTACATCCCGGGACCCGACCGTGGCGCACGCAGAACGGGCAGAAAAATAAAGCCAGATGGTAGCACGTTTAAGTGCGCAACAAATTTACAATGAGATATCAACACAATGAAGAGGACTCCGGTTTAACTGCTCTGAAGCTTGCCGGATCGAGAAGGAAACCCGGATAAGATATGCATGATATCGGGCGCCAAACCGTTACAATGGACAAACGGATCGACAGACGGTACTTGGGTGTTGAGTGTGACACGATCTTTCGTTTGGATCTGTATAAACATTTTGTATTAGGTAAGCTCTGATCCGATCGGGAGGGATGCTATATGAGCGGCTTTCACGTCATTAACCGATGAAAACGGCGGCTTAAAGGCCTCAAAAAGGTAGTAGCTATATTCGGCCACATGCCTTCCTCGTCAGGGCTTATTACATGGGCGGCTATACCGTATCCCCGATCTCCCAAGGATTTGCCCGCTTTTATCGTTGCCGGCATGGATTACACCCACGCAGCGGTCAGGTGATGACTCCGTACCATTTTTGGCCTCAGTAAAGAATAAAGGCAATACTCAGTCAAGTGAAACTTGGCGCCCACATCGCGCTATGCGGAGCGAGGATGGTCGCCCTTGAACGCCGAGGTTTGAAATACCGACCACTGGCACTTCGAAGATGCGTTCGGATCATAAAGGCCTGGACCGAATAAGCTTTACCGGCCAAGCTCAAGATAAGGCTGAAGGTACCTGAAATGATGAAGGTTTAAGCACATGATCAAATGGAAGGATTCTCTTTCCAAGAGTGGCTTCGCTCCGCCGTGCGAGGAACAAATGACTTTCTAACGCGCTCGAAGCCTGCATTTCAACCACTCGGCACCCAACCACTCTCCATACCGACCATGGACAGATTTCATTTGGGTTCCAAGAAAAGTGAAGGCAGAGCGGATAACTACGTCCCTCACCTTGGATACCGATTTGGTCATGCTGGGAATTTCTGGGGGCGCTGCAATGAACTTGGAGAGAAGCACGAAAAGGAAAAATGGAGGACTTTAAACGGGAATCTAGACGTTCTATTGATATTCGTGAGTTTAAATTGGATACATTGGCCCTGTCCTACCATATTCTAACAGGCCGCACCGCGCTCGCCCTCCGCCAATTGTTACTAAAATGCGGCGGTATACAGGGGGCACTATTCTCGGCCATTAATACCGCGTTTATATCCATAAGCATAACCTCCCTAACTCCCGACCCAGCTGCCGATTCCCTGGCCGAGATCAATGCTCTCCTTCGGCATAGCATATCAAGCCCCGGCAACAACACATTACCGGTGTTTGGTTCTCCAAAAACGACCTCGTCCAACATGATCGCCATTATCTCGAATTGTTTCTTATTCTCTAGTCTCTGCTGTAGTCTCCTTTCGGCAATGGGCGGTATGCTGGGCAAAGAGTGGCTTCAAAACCTTGACCAAGCTGGCCAAGATGGTCCTCTCGAATACCAAGTCCTTTCCCGTCAAGAAAAGCTTAACGGGATTCAGCAATGGCATTTCGAAGGCCTTGTTCAATTACTTCCCAACCTTCTCATTCTCTCCGTCCTCCTCTTTTTTGTAGGTCTATCCATCTCCCTCTTTCCCATCAGCAGACCAGTCGCGATTGTCGTGGTTGTATTTGTGGCCATCGCGATGGGCCTCTCTCTAGCGACAATTGTCGCTGCCGCCACGGCGCCCCTCTGTCCTTTTCAGACAGCATTGTCGAGAGCCCTTCGCCATGCGGGTACATTCCTTTCTGAGCGGATGAATGCCTTTCATGGGACGGAATCCAATTTATTCACCTTGCCGAATATGAACCTTGGTGCATCAGACCTTGAGACCGTTACACTGGACACGGGGTCATCCGTAAGCCGCCCGCCATCCCTC
>KN823002.1:188492-200703 GCA_000827465.1 Tulasnella calospora MUT 4182 | reverse complement strand
CGTAGCATACTGCGGATATCGAACAAGAAACACATGGCAGGGTAGGGTGATGCCAAGAATTAGCCGCGTAAGGAATCCCCTGCGTAAACTTACAGTAAGAGGGATAAGACCACTTGCAACAGGACAAATGGATCTCCAGGTATGATCAATGTGGTGGGATATCAGAAGCTATGGCAAAGCTCAGAGTCGGGGGCGGTCATGGGTAAATGCGCACGGCACGAGACGAAACAGCGCCAAAGGCAGATGTCTTGTTCGCGGAATGTGTGGCCAGGAAGAACCCTTAGCTAAGACTGCATTGGCGCTCACAAGAGAATCATCCAGTGCTCAAAGACCTCGACAGCTTCACCCCTCTGCTTCTGTCTTTCACCTCCAACTCCCCCCCTCCATCCTTTCCTCTTCCCCCCCTCCTCTCATCCGGGACGTCTCGAATGTCCAGCGAGCAAGGCCTTGGTCATCACCAGCAACCCCCAGCACCCGATTCTAACATGGACCAGACCCCATTCGCACGTCCCATCTCAACGGTCAGTGCTGCAGGAGGTGAACGCTTCTCCCAGGCTCCTACAGTCGTTGTAGATGCTCCTTTAGAGAGCGAGGCCACTGTTGCAGCTCCCGCAACTGGCGCATCTGCTGCCGCTGCTGCCGCTACTGCCGAAGAGGATGACCTCCAACCCCCAACGGCCTTGGCAAACCGGAACTCTGCCGCGTTCGGAGACGGCACTCCTTCCAACCTGTCCGCCAACAATCTCCCGTACCGCAATTCCTTGGCACCCACAGCCGCAGGTAGTGCCCCCCATCTCGGGGATTCCGATAAAGAAGCCGCGGTGGCGGCGGCAAGCGATGCACCTCGGGGCACCTCGCCCTTCCCAGACATGGGTCGCCAATCTGACGAAGAGGACGCGTCGAAAAACAAACGCAAGAAGCTGCTCTTCATCTTGGCTGGCGTTGCTGCCTTGGCCATCGTCGCAGTCGCCGTGGCGGTTCCAGTCGCCATTACCCAGACCAAGAAGTCTTCTTCCGGTTCTTCTTCCTCTGCGCCCTCCACTTCTGGTCCGGATGATACCGGATCAGGTGAGACTGGCGGCCCAACAACTACTGGCCCCACGTCGTCCGCTGTCACGGGAGGCGATGGAACGACGATCACGACGGAGAAAGGAACGACGTTCACGTACGTGAACAAGTTTGGAGGAACCTGGTCCGAAGACCCCAACGATCCTTACAACAACAACGCCCAAGCTCAATCTTGGAGTCCGCCTTTGAGTAAAGAATTCGATTGGCAAAACGATCCCATGAGGGGGTGAGCAATTAGCTGTTTAGTACCTATCCCTGTTCCGTCCCTGACTCTCGGTTCTTTCCGCACAGAGTGAATCTAGGAGGATGGCTTGTGCCCGAACCCTTCATCGTTCCAGCTTTGTTCGAACCCTACGTCAACGGCACACCCTCAGCTCACGATGAATGGACTCTTTCTGAAGCCATGGCGGCGGACACTGCCAACGGTGGTTTGGACCAACTCGAGAAGCACTATGACACGTTCATCGTAAGTCCCTTCGTTCTCCACTCGTTTCAGCTCTGACCAACCTGTTGCAGACCGAGGAAGATTTCGCTCAGATCGCCGGAGCCGGTCTCAACTGGATTCGTCTCCCGATCCCTTTCTGGGCAGTCGAGAAGTACCCGGACGAGCCGTTCTTGGAGAAAGTCGCCTGGAAATACATTTTGAAGGCATTCAAGTGGGCCAGGAAGTACGGTTTGCGCATCAACTTGGACTTGCACACCATTCCCGGATCCCAAAATAGTTATAATCATTCCGGAAAGGGTATGTCTTCGAGTTTGATGGAGGAGGGTGATGATGCTTAGCTGATGATGCGGCGCAGGTGGTCAAGTCAACTTCCTTCACGGCCCTATGGGTCTCGCCAATGCTCAAAGGACTTTGGACTACCTTCGCGTCATCACCGAGTTCATCTCTCAACCGGAATACGCTCCCGTCGTCCCAATGTTCGGCATCATCAACGAACCCGTAGTCACCAGTATTGGCAAGGATCAGCTCACTGCTTTGTACGTGCTCCTTCCTCTCCTCTCGCTTCTGAGCGACGTGGACTGATTGCCGGCCATCTACAGCTACCTCCAGGCTCACGATATAATCCGCAACGTCACTGGCACAGGCACCGGAAAGGGTCCTTTCATCTCTGTCCACGATTCCTTCCAAGGTCTCGCAAGCTGGGCAGACCTGCTTCCAGGCCATGACCGCATGGCCCTGGACGTCCACCCGTACCTCATCTTCGTCAACGTCGACCGCTCTCCTCTCTCTGAACAAATCGAAAAGCCTTGCAACAGCTGGGCTTCCAGCATGAACACCAGCTGGAGCCAATTCGGCGTTAGCGCTGCAGGAGAGTTCTCTCTGGCTATCAACGATTGTGGACTTTGGATCAACGGTGTTAACTCGGGAACGCGTTGGGAGGGTACCTTTGGAAGCGGCGACGGTGAAAAGGGTGATTGCACCGAGTGGAATGATTATGCTAGCTGGACGCAGGATAGGAAGGACGACTTCAAGGCCTTTGCTCTCAGGAATTTCGATGCTCTTGGGGTAAGCGGCATTCTCCCTTCTTAGTTCGTAGTGCAGTCGCTCACCCGTTCTGCAACAGCACTGGTTCTTCTGGACTTGGAAGATCGGCGCTTCGTCCGTCACTGGCAAGATCGAAACACCTATGTGGTCCTACTCGCTCGGCTTGAAGGAAGGTTGGATCCCCGAAGACCCTACTCAAGCCACCGGCGTTTGCGGCAATACTCGCCCCGCTACGGCTCTTACGGCAGAGATGATTGGTGGTGCAGGAGCAGGAGAAATTTCAGCTAGCGTTCGAGCTGCCAATCCTTGGCCACCAACCCAAATCAACCCTGGTAGCTTGAACGGCGACAACGTCCCTGTTTACACTGCCACCGGCGCGATCCCGACTTTGGCCGTCCCTACTCCCACTTCTGCCTCTGTCGATGGATGGTTCAACGATGCTGATACGAGGCCCATCTATACGCCGATTGCTGGTTGCAGTGAGTACCTGCCATTAGCGAGTGTAAACGAATAAACCGCTGATCGAGTCGTCCCGCTTTAGCTTACCCCGACGCTTGGGGTTCGGCTGATGCTAGCAATCCGGGACCTTGCAGCGGTACTTCTACCGCCGATACTACAGACACTGCAGAGACAACGGAAGAGACTGATACCGCCACGGATGATGTGACCAGGCGCATTCGCCGCGTACGGAACGTCATCCCCAAGCCAAGGCGTACCCCCGCTGCTTGAACGATTTAACTGGACTTTTCCCCTTGATCGTCTATGACCCTACTCAATACCTCTTCATTTGATTCCCCTTTACGAACATTTATTTCTTTCCGAGATCTGGATTTTGTGTGCTGTTTGAGAGACATGCTTGCTTCTCCCTCGTGTTGTTGTTGTGGTGGTTAGACTATGGTAGTTGCTTTCTGTAAAGGACTTATGGACTCGCGTTTCATCTTCTGCAACTATTTTTGGACTGCACAGCTTTTCCCGTATTTAGTATTTGTTGTGTTCTGTCGGGATCTTGGATCCAAATCACACTCCTTTTCTTCGACGTTCGGGGTCCGATTAATATCGGCGTGCCGGGTTTGGCGACATGGAAATCGTCTGCGAGCTGGGGTTGGCCCGTAACCAAAGGATACCGGTTGAGGTTATGAGATGGGAGCTGAATAACCAGTCTAACATGAGATTAGAGTTGCAGAAAGTCGTCATGTGATAGCTGAAGGCGATCCAAGGCAGCGTTGGGCGAGGTGGTAACTCTGGCCTTGGTTCCAACTTTAGGACCATCGGCACCGGAAAGCTATTTTGGGCTGTTGGCTCAGGAGGAAGATCCTTTATGTAAAGCCGAACAGCACTTCCGCGAACTGATCTCCGCATTGCTTAAAGGCTTCGAACACATTGCCGTTTCTCTTTCCGCTGGCGATCCCCCCCTTCCGTTCCTCCCCTCCCCCCCGCCGGTCTTGGTCCTCATTCACAACCACACGCGCCCGATTCCCCCATGGACCAGACCCCCTTCACTCGTCCCGTCTCAACTGCCAGTGCTGCAGGTGGTGATCGCATCTCTCAGGCCCCGACGGTATTTGCAGATGGATATTCCGAGGGCGTGCCTGCTGCTGCGGAACCAGCACCCGGCCTAGACGATCTCCGACCCCCAACCGCCCTTGCAAATCGCGCCTCTGCTGCATTTGGAGAGGGTTCCCCATCCAATCTCTCCGTCGCAGATTCCCCCCAACCTTTCGCCAATCTACCGTACCGCAACTCGTTGGCACCCACAGCCGCTGGAAGCGCCCAACATCTCGGAGATTCGGATAAAGAAGCTGCCGCCGCTGGGAGCGATGCACCCCTCGGTGCCTCTCCATCGCCAGACCTCGGTCAGCAATCCGACGAACACGGCGCGCCAAAGAACAGCCGCAAGAAATTGTTCTTCATCCTGGGTGGTGTTGCTGCATTAGCCATCATCGCAGTCGCGGTCGCAGTTCCAGTCGCGCTCACCCATACGAAAAAGTCTTCTTCCGCTTCCTCATCCGCGTCTTCTTCCTCTGGTTCGGGTAACGACAACAACGGATCTGGTCAGAATGGTGGCCCGACTTCTTCTGGTCCAACATCATCTGCAGTCACAGGAAGCGATGGGTCCACCATCACGACGGAAAATGGAACGACGTTCACATATGTGAACAAGTTTGGAGGGTCCTGGTACGACGATCCGAATGACCCTTTTAACAACAACGCCCAAGCTCAGTCGTGGACCCCGCCTTTGAGCCAAGCATGGGACTTCCAGAACGACCCCATGCGTGGGTGAGCAATCAGTTCCTATTTACAAATCGTAACCTTCTTTGTTGACCGTCTCTTTTTACCTCTCGCCTTCGCAGAGTTAATATCGGAGGATGGCTTGTTCCAGAACCATTCATCGTTCCGGCTCTGTTTGAGCCCTACGTTAACGCTACTCCCGCCGCACATGATGAATGGACCCTATCCCAAGCCATGGCGGCAGACACTGCAAACGGCGGTTTGGACCAACTCGAGAAGCATTACGACACCTTTATCGTGCGTCTCCTCTTTCTCCGTCCCATTCTAGTGTTTTCCTTATTTATTGGTTCGACCCATAGACCGAGGAAGACTTTGCCCAGATAGCCGCTGCTGGTCTCAATTGGATCCGCCTCCCAATTCCCTTCTGGGCCATCGAGAAGTATTCTGATGAACCATTTTTGGAAGGCGTCGCTTGGAAGTACGCGTTGAAAGCGTTCAAGTGGGCTCGAAAGTACGGCTTGCGTATCAATCTGGACTTGCACACTATTCCTGGATCTCAAAACGGTTACAATCATTCTGGAAAAGGTATGACTTCAGGGGTGAAAGCGTGTTTGATGATGCTCACGCATATTGTAATGTGGTATAGGTGGTCAAATCAACTTCCTTTATGGTCCTATGGGTCTCGCCAACGCCCAAAGGACCATCGATTACATCCGCGTCATCACCGAGTTCATTTCCCAACCAGAATACACTTCGGTCATCCCAATGTTCAGTATCATCAACGAGCCCGTCGTCACTAGCATTGGCAAGGATCAGCTCACTTCTTTGTAAGCGCTCCGTCCTCTGCTCACGTCCTCGGAGACTCCAGCTGATATACCACTGTTATCAGCTACCTGCAAGCGCATGACACCATCCGCAACATTACCGGCACGGGTACAGGAAATGGACCCTTCATCTCCGTCCACGACTCCTTCCAAGGTCTTGCGGCTTGGCAAGACCTGCTTCCGGGACACGACCGCATGGCGCTGGATGTCCACCCATACTTGATTTTCTCCAGTGTGGATCGCTCTCCCCTCGCTGAGCAAATCACCAAACCTTGCGACAGTTGGGCTTCGGACATGAACACCAGTTGGACCAATTTCGGTGTCAGCATTGCAGGAGAGTTCTCGCTGGCTATCAACGATTGCGGGCTTTGGGTCAACGGCGTCGGCGCTGGCACACGATGGGAGGGAACATTTGGGGATGGAGATGGTGTACAGGGTGATTGCACCCCATGGAATGACTACGCTAGCTGGACCCAAGATACCAAGGATAATTTCAAGGCATTCGCGCTGCATAACTTCGATTCTCTTGGAGTAAGAGGTCTTGTTTTCTTGTTCATTCTCCATCAAACTCGCTCACCTCCTTTACATTAGCACTGGTTCTTCTGGACTTGGAAGATCGGCGCCTCTTCCCTCACTGGCAAGATCGAAAGCCCCATGTGGTCCTACCAACTCGGTTTGCAGGAAGGTTGGATGCCCGACGACCCTACCCAAGCAACCGGCGTTTGCGGCAACACTTCACCAGCCCAACCTCTCACGGCGGAAATGATCGGTGGTGCTGGAGCAGGCGATATTTCAGCAACCGTTCGAGCTGCAGATCCTTGGCCACCGGCACAAATCCAACCTGGCATGAACGCTAACAACGTCCCCGTATATACCCCAACCGGCGCAATCCCAACTTTGGCCATGCCGACCCCCACTAGCGGAACTGCAGATGGTTGGTATGATGCTGCCGACACGAGGCCTATCTATACACCGATTGCTGGCTGCAGTGAGTGGATTGCGTCAAGTTCGCTTCAGATGGGACGACCTTCTGATTGACTCTTCTGGTTGACTTGATTCAGCTTACCCTGACGCTTGGGGCTCGGCCGATGCTACTAACCCGGGGCCTTGCGGTGGTACTACGAACGCCGGCACCACAGATAATACGGATACGCTTGCGAGACGCATTCGTCGCGTGCGGAACGTTATCCCTCAGCCAAGGCGTACCCCCGCTCCTTGAACGGTTTGATACGGACCCTACTTTCTTAGAATCACAGACTCTCCTCGATACCACTTAACTTCTCTTCTACGAACTTTTCTAGACTCGTACGACTCCGTTTGGACTTTGATCCTGCTTGTTGTTCCTCGTCCTGACCCACATGTGCTGTTCAGACTTCTTACCATTCGATCGGATTTTGTGTTGTGCAAAGAACATGGACTCATATTTGTTTTTATTGTTTTACATGTACAGCTCTTTTGTTGTGGTGTCCATACCTTACCAAAACCCACTTCCTGGTTACGCCGCTTCAGCGACCAAGGCTATTATCCGTGTTTGTCAGGATCTGAGCCATGTCGCGTATCAGGACCACTTACCAAACCCTTCATCGAGTTCTCAAAGACTCGTTCGGGTCAATGTCGATGCCTTGAGGTGGGATTTCAGGCCACGTCTTCCATTGTTCCTCGTTCATTGCGTCTCCGACTCTCATGAACATGAACCTATAGGACCATTCAGAGTTAGCTTCTACAGAATTATGGCAAACAGAAAGCGACTAACCGGATCCAGTGCGGAAGGAACTCCTTTTCTTCTGCGTTCAGCTTGCGTTTCAACTTGTCCTCCGCCCACTTGAAGCACAACGGCATCGCTTTGAACAATTGCGGATAGTCCAAGATAGCGCTCGCCATGTCCTTGTCTTTCAGAACGCTGAATCGCTCTTTCTCCGTGTACAGCTGGGTCGTGATATTGGGGACGTTCTTGTTCAACATTCTGTTGAAGAATACGGCTGGAGCCATCACGAGGGGTTCGCGAACATAAGGTTCTGTGCCGACGAACATGGCCATGTTCCAGGTATAGACTCCAAAGTCCAGGATCAGTTCTTCCCCTTTCATGGTTGTAAAGTAGATCCACCAATGGTCGTCCGGATCCTGGCCTCTTTGAACGGTTCCGTCAGGTAAGACGTACGCCAATCGGTCTTGGCACGTCACCCGGAACTTGCCATGAGCCAGCCCAAAATCGGCGATCGGGTGGCTTTTGTACTTGAGCCTGATTTTTTGCTCGGTGTAAAACGCGTCGATGAGGGCGAAGCAAACAACCCAATGCAAATGGAAGTCGAACCCGTCGAAAGTGATTCGACGACGCATCTTGTTTCGGACTTTTTCGCTTAGGGCTGTTGGCCACCACGTGGGCGTGGCTAAGATTTGGGGTGAGACCGGCGCATCGAGTCGGACGATCATGGCTTGGTCTTCCGAGTCGTTGGACCCGGGGATGGGTTCGGGGAGGGTGACTCCTGGGTTAGGACTATTGGTGATCCGATGAGTGAGGCCCGGATGAGGTTTCGTAATAGAAAGACTGCGGCAGAGGTAGCAGAGCGAAGCTAGGAATGGATAGATGATCTCGACGTCGACCGTCTGGACCTTGACTTTGAGGATTGGATCAACCGTCAGCATCAGTAAGGCCCCACTGATTCGAACAGCAAGGAACATACGTACTACATTCCTTCTTATGACCTCCTTCTTTCCAATCACTCGTTTGACATCCTGGAGAGCAGTAAACTCTCTTAAAACAAGGCAATGGCGAAGCATCAGATCAAGTGAGATTCAAGCGTAGTTCCGGGTTTTCCTTACATTCCAACACTTTGAGCAGAAGCTGAGCTTTTCGTCCTTTTTCTTGCATGTATAACACTCTTCTACTCTCTGAAGAGGGATGTGGACCTTAAACCCGTTGGCAGACATTTTAAGCTTGGTGTGGGCTGGGAGAAAAGAGGTGGGCGGCGTTTTCGCGGCGAACTCGACTTACGTAACCGCGACATATGTGACATCACCCGCCAAACTCGACCCATCTTCACGTTACTCACTATGAGTCATCCGACAGAGAACCCTTCACAACCGAGTAGTGGATCTAGCTCTACAATCGCTCTTGATGATGCTCCATTTCTTCGATACGTCTGGAAAGAGTGGAGTAGAGTTGGATTTCCGCGTGGCATGTGGCCCGGTACGCGTCGGCTCATCCAAGACATGACCCTCGGCCGTGCAGCCCTTCTGGAAGGCACTATCTTCATTCCCACCGAAGACGACCAAATATACTCTGAAATAGACACGGAGGATGATGAATCTTTCGACATAACTGATCCCACCTATGTGGAACCTTGGAATGCAGTGAAAACGTACCAATGGTAGGACATTGTACGACTCCTTCCTCTAAAAAGAACCTGACAGTTTTTACACACTAACTGTATTCCAGGCTCCAAGGAATGATTTACTTTTACTCGCACTACGACGATGGTAATGCCAGCCTACTACAGCAACTCCAGACAGAAGTAGGAGAGAGGTATTGCTTCGGCATTCCTACCATAAAGTGCTATAAGACTAACTTAAAGATTGAAGGTTGTTTACCGCAAAGAACCTGCGAAGAGAAGGCGAGGAAATTGAAGCCTTTGGAATCTCGTCAGCCTTGGACGAACCCGCCATGGTACCACATCATAGTTACCAGCCCGCCCAATCTCTGTTCAGCTCGATAGGGATTCTGCAATTACCACCCGAAATATTGTCCACTATTTTCGCCTTCGCTTGCCAGCATACCCCATATATGCCCTTTATCATCTCACAAATCAACACCTACTGCCGGGACGTCGCCTTCTCGAGCCCAAGTTTATGGACCGATATCAATATTCTTGCACCATCTACCATCACTTCACTATACCTCGAAAGATCGATATCAGTTCCGATCACAGTGGACATAACCATGATTGACGGCTACCCGTTCCTTGGGTCAGAGTCCATGCTACATTTGGGGAGATTCATGAATATAATTTCACCATATTCGACTCGGATTCGGGAGCTCACCCTCATTTTCAATATCTGGGATCATCTCATACTCCCACTCCGGCATATGCAGCATGTCGTCCTTCCTGCATTGGAGTTCCTTTGCTTCGGGCTTACCAATGTAACGCAGCCATCGAACCACGCCGCTCGGTCCCGAGACATAATTCAAGCTTGGCGTGCTAAGCCAACTTTACGTCTCGATACTATAGGTATCCATTCCCTTGGTTTATGGGAGGGAAGCCCCCCAATATCCTCCGTTCTTGCAACACTCAAGGTGAAAGAAAGTCGTGATCTTCATCTTGCGGCGTTACTCGACGTCCTCTCCTCCCTCCCGCGGTTGGAGCACTTAACCTTGGACGACTGCCAATTCGAAGGCGGCTGGCGCTGCAATGAAGTCAGAAGCACGGGGACACGCATTCATCTACCGAAATTGTATATCGTGGAGGTGCACTGGGTTTGGCCCTTTATCGACATCCTGTCTCCTGCAAGTCCACTTTCCGCGCCCAACCTTAAAAGCGTCTCCGCTTCATTCCAGTCAACGGCTGCAACTTCCGGCATGGCACCATGGCTCATAGAACTGAGTCAAGCCCACACCCAGCTCTGTAACCTCGACATCACGGGCTGCGTCGTTCCAACGGATGGTTGGATCGCCGCGTTTCGAAACTGGAATTCCCTCACGTCTCTTCGCTTAATGTCATGCGAGTTGGACGATTTCGATGTCCAAATCCTCTCGCCACCGGAGACAGCGAATGACCAGCCGACCCTCCTTCCCAAGCTTCAAAAACTCACTTTGGACAATGAGATCCATCTGTCTTCCACAATCGTCAGGGATATTGTTCGCCGTCGTTATACCCTTTCAGAAGCGAGAAAGGTCGATTCCGTTACGCGCGAGGTTGCGGCGATCCAAGAAGTAACCATTCGTGGGTGGGATGCTGGGAAAGTAGATCATAAAGACGTTGCGGAAATTGCAGAGTGTGTGGAGAGGTTAAACATCGGAGCATTTCAGGGCGGTGTCTCTGACGTCGTTGACGAAGGGAGCGATTCGGACACCGAATGGCCAAGTGATTGGGACTCTGAGGGAAGTTTTGACTAGCTAGGCACATAATAAGATCTCATGTAATGCGATTGGACCCGGACTCGACCGAAAATCCTGTTTATTCTTCCGGAATGCGAGGCATTCTATAGAGGTTTACCGCGTACCATAAGCGTATTGCCGCTCTGAAGGCTTAGAACGCTCGTTCATAGGTGCTAATTGGTTGTTCCAATGTCCGGGACTTCTGGTTTGGCCAAATTACTGCTTAGAGAGACCTGAGGCGTGTTAGCGATAGCTTCTGCAGTCCTCGGCTTGACTGATTTGGGAGAACCACTTGCTCCACTAGCGAACTAGGGCCTCCAACTGCATGAGCGCCTTATTATCCTTCGACTGCTGAATGACGAACGTCCGAGATCCTTTGAATTACGAGCCTTTACAAATTAAAAAAAATGCGCTTGTTTGACGGAGGGATGCTAACGGCACACGATTATTACCCAATGAGATCCAGGAATTCCTGGGAGATAGCCAAATTGAAACTGTATCCTTAGTTCCGCATTCTGGGAGTCTTGTTCGAGGTGACTTTCGGGCTCGGCGGGCGAGCGCGGGAACGGCGATCACGGCCTTCTGCGTCTCGTGTTCTCACCACCTCCATCCGCTATTTATGAGTCAGACGGCTAAGAGCGATGAATCCCCTTTCAAAGTTGACAATTTTACGGGTTCGTCTACAGGCCCGGATCCAATCAGTACTCTCAGCGATGCAGACTTTCTCCAGTACCTTTACCAGGAAGGTGGTGACCTAGGTTCGGCGCCAGTCGGCAGGAACGTTTGGAGAGGTGACTCTTGGAAATGCGTGTGTTATCGAGCGATTGGGGCCGCCATCTCCACCCCCGGAGTCGGAAGACAGTGTCGAGTTTGACGCAACGGATCCCACATATTGGGAGCTTTGGAACGCGGTCAAGACGTATCAATGGTGAGGATCTGCTCATTAATCTTACACGGAGTCTCATGGTGCAACCTTTTTGCCACAGGTTGCGTGGTCGGCTCTTGATCTGGGGAAACGTCAACGGGGGATGATAAGGTCTTCTCTCGCCTTTGTGACCAGGTTGGGGAAAGGTATTTTCATCAGGATAGCTCACCCTCATTACTGTGACTAAAATCAATCGTTAATTAAGGCTCGCCAAGGCAAGAAGGCTGAGGGCCCTCAAACATCCTGACTCTTTTCCCGAGGCAGAATCACCGTCTAGCAACGTGCCGTCTCTGCGTGCAAGCTCCGCCGAATTCAACGCATTCAGATTAGACCAACTGCCACCCGAAATCTTGGGAAAGGTTTTCATCTTCGCTTACGATGGTGCCGTCTACATGCCTTTGAATGTGTCACAAATTAGCACCTATTGTCGGGATGTTGCGGTCTCAACTCCACAACTATGGACAAACATCAAATCCCTGATGCCCCTTCAGATCACCTCCACCTATCTGAAACGATCAAAAGTCTTACCAATCTCCGTCGACATGACTATCATCTCGACGTATCCGTTCGACAATTTCAGCGCA
>KN823002.1:169633-188392 GCA_000827465.1 Tulasnella calospora MUT 4182 | reverse complement strand
TAGAATGAGATATGAGCCTTTTTGCGGAAATGCCGGTTTCAAGCCCGGGGCCGATTGGCCGTGTATGGACAAACATCAAATCCCTGATGCCCCTTTAGATCACCTCCACCTATCTGAAACGATCAAAAGTCTTACCAATCTCCGTCGACATGACTATCATCTCGACGTATCCGTTCGACAATTTCAGCGCAGCCCGTGTGGGTTTGGAAGAATTCCTTACGATGATTCAGCCACGTGGGTAGCGTATTCGGGACCTCGTCATGGTCCTTACGGAGACGGAGTATGCCGTCCTCGCGCTTGAGTGGATGGAAAAGCTAGCGCTCTCCGCTCTGGAGTACTTGGAGTTTGGGATGGCCAACATCGTGCCGATGGTCACTGACAGACTCTCTTGCAGTCCAAACGTCCTACAGACCTTGCTCAGTAACCCATCCCGATGTCTTTGTGCTCGTGGGTTCGAGTTCTCTCAAGCATGGGAGCCCAGACCTTCGATTTTGACCGGTCTCTTGGATCTCCGAATCAGCGAGTGTCGCGGTCTTCGTCTCGCCGATTTGGCCGACATCGTTTCTTGTACTCCCCTGCTGAAGACCTTGACTCTTCGTGATTATAAATTTCGGGACGGATTGCATTGGAGAGATGACGTCAAGAGGAATACAATGGTCCATCTCCCAGAACTGACCAAGGTGGAAATGCAATGGATCTGGCCTCCTGTTAGCATCCTTTCCCCCCACAGCCCCATTTCCACGCCAGGCCTAAAGCACGTCACTGCTGCATTTCTACCCGATTACAATCTAGATTTTCCACAGAGTTGGTTAACGGATTTAAGCGCAGCCAACCCTCAACTGTCCAGCCTCGATGTCACCAACAATGTCGTCTCGTTAAACACATGGACCACCGCACTTCAAAATTGGCGCTCTATGTCCTTACTGCGCATCAATTCCTGCGAAATCGAAGATCAAATTCTTCAAATACTTTCACCAAGTCACGCAGGCAGCGACATGGTTCTTCCCAACCTTCAACAACTCACATTTGATAACGAACTGAAGCTCTCCTCTTCAACGATGAAGGCTATAGTTTGCGGGCGGCACTTTCACGGTCAGGCGGAAGGAGCAGACGGCGTCGAGGGCCACGGTGTTACTCTGCAAGAGGTGACTCTAGGTGGGTGGGACGCAACGAGAGTTGATGAGAGTGACGTGAACGCAATCAAGAACTGCGTAGAAAAGTTTTACCTCGGAGTGTTTAGGAGTGGGATGTCTGATGTGTTCGATGAAGGAAGCGAGTCGGATGGTCAGTCGATTAGCGACCAGTCTTCCAAAAACGAACTAGATGAAGAGGAGATGTAAGACTTTTTCTCCATGTGCTGCTCCATGTCTAAATCAACCCTGTTTATGACTACTCACTCTGCGGTATTGGTTCTAATGATTGGGCCTCAGCTTCCGAGAACCACGATAGATGGAACACGGTCGGAACAATGCCCTTCTTAGTAGGTGTGGGTGAAATGTCTTAAACCTCCGTTAAAGAGGGGCGACTATAGGATGATGGTGCACTGGCAGCTAGTCACTCGCTGCCCAGAATTTCAGAGAATAAGTTTAATTCTGATAGAAGGACTTGGTCATGAGTCCGATACATCTTAACAAGTCTTAACGCTCGAAGTGGAGTAGTTGCAAACATTTCCACTTGGTCCACTGCAAACGTAGAAGATCAGTATGCGAATGCAAATCTGAAATGAAATGAAAGATCGTACCATCCGATCTTCTCAGGCTCATTTCCAGGCGTGGTTCCTTCGTATCGGCAGCATACGTTGGTAGCGGAGGGTTTTCCGTTGGTGCAAACGTTGGTGATTGTGGCAGTGTCACCAAAGTTCTAAGCGAGGAGATGTCAGTTCATGCTATTGGCAACATGCACATGTCAATTCACCTCGTTGATTCCAACTCCTGAGGAGCCGCCAATCATTGCAACGTTGTCAAGGATGACATGGCGCGCGTACGCCTTGGAGCAGTTGCCGCAAGATCGGTACAACCTAATAACAACAGATAATGAGAGAAGTGCTGGGTTGGATACGGGACTTTCACTCACTTTCCGAAGTCGTTCGCGTAGAAGTTCTTGATTTGAACCGTGCCAGCGCCGTTGTGTTGAACGATCTTATCCTCAGCGTGGAAGGCACCTCCACCGATGATGTATGAGACGTCGCCCGAGCCAGTTTGCTTGATAGTGATAGCATCTGCGCGTCCCGTAGACCATTAATAACGGATTCACTGTAAGTAATCTAAATCAGTGCGCACCTTCGCAAACGTCTGCCCACCAGACGTTCTTGACGGTGCAGGGGCCACGGCAGTGAATGCCTTCAGCCTGGTCAGCACCGATAATGACGTTTTGGATAGTAGCTCCAGATTCCAAGATGAAGACAGCCTCATCTTCGCCAGTCTCGCTTTGACCTTGGCATTCTCCATCACTGCCCTTTCGGTCGTAGCGTTTCATTCCACCATCGAAGGTACCCGTAATAACGGAGGGGGTAGGAAGAGCAACATAACCGCTTGAGGCAGGAAGGGTAGTCGTAAGACCGGTAGGGACACTTCCGGTCTTCAGATTCGGGTTAGCAAACGAGGCGGGAAAAAGGAGACTGAATAGCGTACCGTGGTAGTTGCCTTCGTAGTGGTGGTGGTGGTAGTAGTTTTAGTGGTGGTGGTGGTTGTCTTTGTGGTCGTGCTCGAAGTCGTCGATGTGTTGGACGTGGTGGTCGATGTCTTCGAAGTAGTCGGCGACGTCGTGGTGGTGGTGGTGGTGGTGGTGGTGGTCTTCGAGGTAGTCGGCGACGTGGTAGTGGTTGTCGGCGAAGTAGTGGTGGTGGTCGTTGTCCTGAGAGCCACACAACAAAAGGTTTGGGGCCAGCTCTGTTAGCAGGGGTTTAGTCCCGTAGATTGTCGTGTGGATGGCTTACGGCGACGAACCACTGCCAGTAGTAGTTTGGCCCTCGGCTGGCTTCAAGCATCTGATCCGAGGATCAGTAATAAAAACTAGGGAGTAAGACACTGAAGCGAGTACTCACTGGAAGTAGTAAGGATTTTGGACAACGCAAACCAAGCCTGGATCGCGAACTTGGAATCAATATTCCGAACGGAGGGCGGAGGTATGAAGACGTTACCGGCATCGCAATCGCCCGTAATTCCTTCATATCCACCGCATTGATAGTATTCAGCAATGGCCTAAACATAAAGAAAGATACATTATTGGGAAAGGGCAAAGACTGGACGGTACCCACCAGAGCGCTATGAGCAAAAGCTAGAGCGGAGAGAGCGACTGCGACCTTCATATCGGTGATGTAAGTATATGAGAAAGATGTGGGAATGTTGAAGGAGAGTTACGATGTTCATCGCAGCTTTTGAACCTCAGGACGTAGTGGTACATTTCCTTTCCCCGGGCCGAGGCCGCCCCGTACTGTCCGACAAGATGCGAGGATGGGCGTTCGTCTTCGACGCCAAGGTCAAGGCCGGATGCCAAGCCTAGGCAGGTCCCGAGAGGAATTCCCGGGACTATTTGTTAGAGAAGCTCCAAAGAACAGCTTAACCTGACAGAAGAAGCATCGTGCCTGCCGCCCACCGAACTTTTCCCTGAAGCGCCCTGAAGCGTTGAGGAGGTCATTGGTTCAAAGCAGCTACATAGAGTGGGATTAGCGGCCCGTTTGTTGATTCCTTTGAGTAAATACCTCCTGCAGGCGGGTCTACAAGCTCCGCAGCCTTTGGTCGAAGTGGTTGAACGGTTTGAAATGATCCGGAAACGTGGTGAAAAGCGGGCCGTAAGCGTGCAAGGCAGTTGCATGTACTTTTTATGCTGGTTAACTGGCGATGGCATGGAGAAGCCGGCACCAGGGAGTGGATGTTTTGAGGGCGAACCGAGAAGGGAAGCGAGCGTGGGGCGTGGGAGGTTGATGTTCTCCTTACGTCAGGCTCCACTTTCCCGGAATGGAAACACCGCGACGCTTGCCAAGCTGCTAGAGGCCAAACGACCCAGAAGAAGGCATTCCAACTACATGGGTTGAACCAATTATCTTGACGTTCCCCTGCCCGTTGTTCTCCGAAAAGTTCGAACCGGTCAGCTCAGATTATTTCAGGGGAGTAAATAGTTAGTATCACTGGCAAGAGGCATGCTTCCGAGATCAAGTGCGACAACGATGCGTGCACAGAGTTGGATAATGGACTATTTGATCGAGCCTTCGCTATATGCGTTTTGTGGGGTGCATCCACATCTATATCCTAAACTGCGGTCTGCTGAAACATTCCTCGTGGTAACTCGGAGGCCCCATCTAGCCTTGCAAGTCGGCCGGAGGAAGAAAGTGACCCTTTCATTTCGGAGAAGGCTGTTCTTTATTATGACGACTTACTTCTCGACTATACCCAGTTAACGTGACGTCTCTTGGGATGGATTCGTACGGCGCTTATAATGGTCTGGTGGAGGCGGAGAAGTTTGCCGTATTCCCGCGGCGTCCCTGAGAGGCCGGGAAATTGCAACCTGGACAGAGAGGGCAGCTCCAAAACCAAAAATCGTTCCACCACATCTTTCTCCCCCTTTCGCCCTCACCACTCCCTTCATCTTACTCAAATGTCTTCAAGCACCGGTCCGCAGACGTACTTGGTCATCGGTGGAAGCGGTTTTCTTGGTCGTTCTATCGTCGAGGCTCTTCTGAAGCGAGGAGAGAAGAGCGTGGCCACTCTGGACTTGGTTCAGAGATACCACGACGTGCCACACTATTCAGGAGACATCACGGACGGTGAATTTGTTGGAGACGTGCTTCGTAAGGTTTGTGCATCTCGTCCTCGCTCATCTCGAAGCTCCTAACGCGGTCCTCGCAATACAGTCTGGCACAACCGTCATCATCCATACCGCGTCGCCCGTGCACAACCTTGCACCTTCAATCTACTACAAAGTCAATGTTGTTGGCACTCTCACGATCGTAAAAGCTGCCATGGCCAACCACGTACCTTGTCTAGTGTTTACGTCAAGTTCAGGTGCGTGTCCAATTCCTCGCCGAGGACACTTGTGCTGACCAACCATGCCGTGGATTTAGGTGTCGTGGACGCCGGTATCCATCTCGTTGACGCGGACGAACGGCTGCCGTACCCAGACAAGTTTGTTGACGCTTATAACGAAAGCAAAGCGCTTGCCGAAAAGATCGTTCTTGAAGCAAACGGTCGAAATGGCTTGTTAACCGTCGCTCTTCGTCCGGCTGGCATCTTCGGGTGAATACCAATCATGCTTCACCTTTCCAAGCAATTCGGACTTGTCTTAACCGATCTTTTCTCCCTTTGCAGTCCTGGAGATAGACAACTCATTCCCGGATACGCTAAGGTCATGGCAAATTCCCAAACTCATTTCCAAATCGGCACCAACGACAATCTATTTGACCTAACATACATCGACAATGTCGTCTACGCACACATTCTCGCCTCCGACCGCTTAGTCGAATGCTCAAAACGACCAGCACACACCTGGGCCCTGCCTAAGAATGCTCCCTTTGAAAGTACCATCGACTTCACTTCAGCGACCGTCCCCAACCCGAGGGTGCCAACAAGCGAGGCGAAACCACTAGGTCCGGTTGGCGATAGGGCTGTCGCAGATTCGGAGAAGGAAGCGAACAAACTCTTCCAGGATGACGAGTACATCGAGCAACGCCCGGTGACCAGGACGAAGTTCGACCCGATGAGTGATACCGCTTTGGAACTAGAAGACGTCGTCAAGGAACACAAGGCGGCTGAACCTGCGTCTTCCGAAAAGGACGAATTGAACGGACACTCTGACCCATTGCCGCCTTCGCCTTTCCTCCCCGAAACCGTCACCTATACCGACAAGGGCACCTCTCTACCACACCCGAGCTCTGTATTGACCGTCAACGCACTCCAGGTACCTGGTCAAGCATTTTTCATCACGAATGGCGAGCCAGTTTATTTCTGGGACTTTGGTCGCATGGTCTGGAAGGCGATGGGCGACCACACAACCCGTATGTGTTCAAGTTTCGTTTGTCCTCTATGGTTGCCGTGGCTGATACAAGAAGGAATTGGTTAGGTCGGATGGTGCTTCCTACAAGCGTTGGTCTCGTTGTCGGTACCTTGGCCGAATGGTTCAGCTGGTTCATGGGCCGTGAGCCCGGGTTTACTCGCTACCGGTAAGTTCTAGAGCCACATCTTCGCTCCGCTCCTTATTCCCTTACTCCCTCGACCTCCTTTCTCCCAGTGTCGCCATTACCTCTAGCAACCGATGGTTCAACATTGAAAAAGCACGTCGAGTGCTCGGCTACGAGCCACAGGTCGGACTCGAAGAAGGAATTAAAAGAGGTGTCAAGGTAAGGGACTCCGATCGCTGTGGCTACTAGAAGCTCTCGCCTTCTAACTAATTGCCCCTTGCCTTTAGTGGTTCATGGACAACGGCGGCCTGGACGCATCCAAGGGTCACTAGGTATTCACTCCCGTCACCACGAAGCATCGATGTCCGACGGGCGCTCTGTATTCTACTTCCACACGGCTTCTTTAGATACTTTACCTCCTGCTGTGGATTTATCTTATGCTTTCATGTTTGGCAATCAAGATGACTGATTTCACGAATCGATTTATTCTAGTGGGCGAACTCGCCAAACCGATCATATCGTAAGATGCATGTAATCCACTTCATGTTTTCAATCCAGTTTCAACAAACGTCAACTATCGCCGACCGAACCCTGTGTCTATGCCGCCGGCTCAAGTACCAGTGTCTGTTTCGATGACTACTATGAGCAGCCGACGCAGGTCGTAGGGACCGGAACTCACAACATCGTGGTACTTCTGGTCCGGATTATTCTTCGTGAATGCCGCCTTGCTTGTCACTGCGTAAATGCACTTTTGGCTGACAGAGTAGACGAAGTAGAACTGATATGAGACAACTAGGCAAGGCAAGCGTCACACTTCGGGTACCGCGCGCAGCTCAAGGAAGCAAGATGGCGCACGGTTTTCATCATCTTGCCAGGCCCCAATGAGTCTTCCGTCCAATGCTATGTCCCATATCTTCTTTCCGATGGGTCCCGCTGTGTCCGGCCCGGCATGTTTGGGAGATTTCTCGCCGGGCCCGTTGACGACCGTCAAGCTCGCCCATCTGGATAGGGAGGAGAAGATAACGTTGTAGAATCAGTATGTAGAGCGGATCTCAGCTATCTCACTCTGCAGAGTCTTTCCCTAGTGCCGGTGTAGCACTCCGAAAGCTTGTTCCGAGCCATGCCAAGTCACTCTCCGGTGAATTCTAAGCTCCGGTACAGCACAAGAAAATTACCATTAACAGATCTGACTGATAAACTGGACGAATCAAGTAAGTTTATAAACTGACCAGTATTTCAATGTAGTCTCTATCAAAATTGGTAGGTGCAATCCGGATCTGGAGGGCATCGGCGGAAGTGTTTGTGGTTTCGAGTGCACCACTCCCTTTATTGAATGTGTTCGCGATGTATCGACCGATGATGTGATTATTAGAGAATACGCGGAGGCGCCCCACACGCGGGTTAGTATCAAGAGGACGATTACTGGCCATGAAACAAGAGGTGGGGTGGCCGGTCGGTAGTGTAGAGGAGCGATAAGCGCCCGGAGTCGCGTAGCAAACATGTGGTCGACTATTGTTGGAAGGGCTGATACAAAACGAGATTTCAGATAGGGTGGCTGCTTCCCTATTGATATAGGCTCCTTCTTGGAACTTGGGCCATGTGGTTTAGGAAGTTCGTGGGGCCTTAAAACCTCGAGGCTGGCTGGGTTCACTCGGCACCAGTAGATGTCGCATCTTTAGTGCGGTCCTTATTCGCTTATCCCTCTACTCAATTCTCCTAGTGTTTATATTTCCACTAGCAAGCAATGGCTCATCATCCAAAAAGAGGACGTCGAGTGCCAGGCTTGGAGTCGCCCGAGAAATGCATCAGAAAGAGGTGTCAAGTTACGGAGTTCAAATCGCGCTGACCACCGTCCTCAAATTCTGGCAAACATTTTCTTTTGTATTGAGTGACATATTGACGACGGCCAGTGGGCATCTCCGGGCACTTGGTGCTCAACTACGTCTCACCACGACGCGTGGTCGTTGAATAGACTCTGTATAGTCTATGTCTGCACCATTTCGTTAGAGCCCTGCACCTTACTGTTAACTTATTGAATAGCATCAAGTTTGAAATCAAAATTACTGATTTTACAGATCACGAGCACTGAGTAAAGCCAACCGCGGTGGTGATATAGTAACACCAATGCAATTCATTCCATATTCTCGATCCAGTTCGAAGTTCGTCAATTATAGCTCATATCTACGCCGCGGGCTCAAATACCAAAGTCTATCCCGGTGACAAAGCATGAGAACCTGGCGAACCGACGCTGCACACCAGGCTAGGAACTCACAACATCGTGGTAGGTCTTCTGCGAGTTGTTCTTGAGGAATGCCTTCTTGCCCGTCACTGCGTATGTGCACGTTTGGCTGACAGAGTAGAGGAAGTAAAACTGCTACGAGACAACTACTCAAGGCAAGAGTCAGATCTCGCAAGCTAGAGGGGCCAGAGGAATTAGACAACGAACGGTTCTCATCGTCTTGCCAGGTCGCAATAAGTCTTCCATCCAGAGTTACGTCCCATATCTTCTTTCCAATGGGTCCCTTTGTGGTTGGCCCAGCGTGTTTGGGGCACGTATCGCCAGGTCCATTGACGATTGTCAAGCTCGCCCATCTGTCAAGGAAATATGTACAAGTTCATGTTGGGAAATCAATGCGTAGAGCGTATCAAGTGTCAAATGGTGATCCTACGCTGCAGAGTCTTTCCCTAGTGTAGGGGTAACATTTGAAAAGCTTGTTCCGAGGAATGTCAAGTCACTCTCCGGGGAGTTCTGAGCGCCACCACAGGACCAGAAATTCCCCATTAACGGATCAGTCTAAGGGAGTTGAGAGAAACGTCCAGGACCATAAACTGACCAGAATTTCGATGCAATCTTTACCGGGATTAGCAGGAGCAATTCGAATCAGAAGAGCATCGGCGGATGAGTTCGTGGTTTCGAGTGCGCCACTTGTTTCAACAAACTTGCTCGCGACGTATCGACCAACGCTGGGATCAGGGGAGAATATGCGGAGACGTCCAACACGGGGGTTAGTATCAAGAGGACGATTGCTAGCCATGAGGGAAGGGGTGAGGTGGTCGGTAGCGTTGTGGAGAGATAAGTGTTGAGAATTTAAAGTAGGGAGATGGGACGACTCCCACGACGAGGAGGACCCTCCGGTGATCCCCCCTCCCCTCCGAGTATTTTCTATACACTAAGCGCCCACAGTCACACAAGAAACATGAGGTTGTTCGGCCAATTGAGTCGGTCGTAATAGACAGAGTGAAATTAGCAGGAGAACCCCGTAAGGTTAGTTTGCCAAGGGTTTGATAGCAAGTGGGAGTGGTCTGTCGAGTCGTTTGGTGCGCGAACACCCGCAAAGAGGGTGGAGAAAAATCCACAGTTACAGGTATGTCTATTGTAGAATCATCACCATCGTAGTCCCTTTCACCTGTCCTTGAATTCCATCCAGCCCTGTATCCAATGCGAGTGACTTCACTGGCACAGCTGGAGACCATGTAGCCCATAGAGCTCGGTGGAATTCTATTACTAATTTACCGCAAGTGGGCACCCCTATTCTTCAAGTAGAAAGTAAGGGACGACTTGGCACGGACGAAAGTTTCCGCGGCGGGCTCGACAACGATGACCTCCGACGGTGATATCGGAAGGTGATATCGAACCGGATCTCCATGTGGCCAAGGTGCGCTTCGGTAGATTTATCTCCAAGAGGGATAGCTTTGATTTGTATTAGCATAAATGCCCTTCGGAATGACGGAGAAGCGAAGAGAGGTTTGTGGTGGAAGGGAATGATGGGTCACACTCTCCTATAGATAAAGGGGAGAAAAACTGGAGCGTGCGATACAAACGGTGGTGACCGATGAGATGGTTCAGTATATTCACGAGGGCCTTTGGGGGGACGAGGTGGTATCGGTGTCGTTACACATGACCCGGGTTCGCGTCCGTTTCTCACCACCGCCTTCGTGGATGGAAAGCGAAAGGAGTTAATAGGCAGCGCAACGATTGAAGGCAGCGCTCATGCCGTTGCCTGTGCCGAACGACGCTAGCGACTTCGCGAGCCTCCAGAAATACCGAGCAGGAGGCTTGGGAGAGGCTGAGAAGGTTTAGGTGTCTACCAGAGGGGCAGCTGGCTCTCAACCTTAGGTCTCATTGGAATCCACCTTGAGAAGTTTTCGCGGGCTAGACGCTGGCGGACAGTGCCCTAGCTGCGGGAGCATGGGGAGATCTCGTTTGTCTGGGCGGAAATCCCTCACGCGCGAAGTCGGGCGCCGCGCTCAGAACTTCCGGTTCCCAGAGCAGCTAGAGAAAGGGCTCAGCGCCACTCGTTGGTATCCAAGGTCGCGCCCAAAGAAAGAGTTAGGGTTGCGGAGGAAAGGGTGGGAGGATAAGAAGGGGGCCGCGGCGCGGAAACGGAGAGGTTGGGTTCTGCGCGTTTGTGTGTTGGGATTTGAACCGGCGGCCTTTGACCTGTCAATCATCGCCCTTCGTTCTCCTCTAACACTAATCGGGATCCCAAGTAGCGCCCAAACACGCGCCTCGAGGCGAATCCTGAAGCTCTTAAGGTCTTCTCTCTCTTTCCTTTCTCTTCTCTATTCTCCCTGTTCAAGATTACCATTCGAGTGCCGGCAAGCCGATCATGGTGGCGACATGTCCATCCGACAACACTGCAGATATCGACCAATCCGACTTTTGGTCCTCAGTACGTCTATCTCTTGGAGCTTGAGAAGGCTTGGGTGGAGCTAACTAGAACTTGGCTTGCTTCTTGGCCTCTTCGCCATGCTATTTCTGGATCGGCAGGGGTCGCTGCATTGGTACGTTCACATGCAACCCAACGGTCGACCACAAAATCGCTAACTATATCATCTTTCTCCCTCTCTGGGACGCGCAGGACACCACATAGGATAGGGTGGGCCATAGCTGGCGGTTGTGCTGTCCTCGTACGTCTTAACCTGTGCTTTTGTAGTCGAGCCAGGCTACGTCTGCAAGGAAATCAGATCCTCGGAGCGCACTTCTGACGTCTTTCCCCTCTACCTTTGGACCGTGAATGTAGACGACCATCATCACAATCATCAGTGTCTCCATGCATGCTCGGTGAGTCCTGCAGCACGTGTTTTACGGTCAGGGCGTTCGTGGGGGGCGCAGCAATCCCTGCTCTTCCCCTCTCCCTGAGTCTATGATCAAGGAGTTCAACAGATCACTCATTCGCATTCATGCAGGAACTATCGCGTTCCGGCAGAACAGCGACAAATCCTCGTATGTCTATCTTCTGATGCTACGTTAGCTTGGGTTGTTGCTGAAGCATACATTGTTCATCTAGCGAATCTTGTACTTGCCCATGGTCTACGGCATCATTTCCTTCCTATCCTATCGCTTCTTCCGTGCATACACGTGGGGCTTTCACTGTTCTGTTGCAAACCCTGTCGAGGAAACTAATGATATCTGTGGCTTTCCTTTGTCAGGTACTACTCGCTAGTCGAGATTGCGTACGAGGCTCTGACAATCTCGGCGTTCTTGTGCGTTCTACACCATCTTGCGACTGGTGCCCTCTACTCACAGATCCACCGGCGTAACTTAGGCTACTCCTCATTCAATATGTCGCTGCAACTGCAGCCGATTCCACGGCTGAGGGAGCATTAGCTCGGAAGGACAAGAGCAAGTTACCGTTACCTGTGCGTACATACTCTCACACACCTTACCCTTTACGTAGAACGTCTAAGCAGGACTTTTTTAGTTTTGTTTTTGGAGGTATCGCCCAACAAAACCTTATTTCATGTATACGCTCAAGTGGTCCGTCTTGCAGTACGCGATCATTCGACCAGGTTCGCTCTCGTTCTGCCAGCCGAGGAAAGGCAGTTTCACTAACATCAGCCTCGGTTGTATAGCCGTTTCAATCGCCGGGATCGTCTGTGAAGCATTTCATGTGCTTTGCGAATCGGAATGGAGTATCCATTTTGCAGGGGTTTATTTGGAGGCCGTCGATTTTGTCAGTATTAGGTGCGTCAATTTGAATCTCTCCTTCAGCATGTCGAGGGGAGCTGATATCCAGATTGTTACAGCGTTGCACTCTACGGCTTGGTGAGCGATTCTGGAGTGATGTGGGCAGGGGGTCAAACTTACCGGGGACCCGCCTTAGATTATTTTTTACGAACTCACGAAGGAGGAACTGAGAGGCCGAAGACCGCTGGCCAAATTCATCGCTATTAAGCTGATTGTCTTGTGAGTACTCTTGCGTTACTGAAACCTGTAATCCTCTTCAACTCAGCTCGTCCTTTCCCCTACATGCCAGCTTTACGTTCTATCAGACCTTTGTGGTAGGATTACATGCCTCAGGTCACGAATCTTCCACTTAGGCTGACGATTCATCCGATCTTCTCTTCCAGTTCGATCTCCTGCAGAAGAAAGGTGTCATCCATGGTACGTACATTCTTTTACTAAAGTCTATGCTGTTTGGTTCTAATGCTTACTTGGCCTGGTAAAGGTACTACATATTGGTCAGAGAGTAATATTGTCGATGGGCTTAATGCTTTGGCCACGACGGTTGAGGTACGTTGAACCCCTTTTTGGCGGATTCCTATGTGACTGGGTTTTGAAATCTTCCTTCTGTTAAAGATGGTCTTATTCGCACGTGTGTTTCCGGTTTGCTCAGAAGACTTTAGCAGCGCACTGACCAACCCGCGGCTTTGTAGTACTCATGCTCTGGGCTTACCCAGCTTCAGAATACAAGAACAAGGCGCTAGGAGAGCCGCGCGGCGCCGGAAAGGCCATCTGGGACAGTATCAACTATTGTACGTCTCGGCTTCCCTTTCCGGCCTGCCTTGATCCTTTACTAATAAGTTCATCCGTGCCGTAGCCGACTTTGCCTTGGAAATCTACCTCTCGATGAAGTTCTTCTACCGCGCAGCAATCGGCCGACCTGAAACTCGTGCTGAAAAGGACGTCGACCAAAATGGCAGAACAGATTTTGAGAAGGCTTTCCTACCGGCCAAAGCCCAAGCTTCGTACCGCGCTGGAGATGACGCTGCGAAGGGATTGTTCCAGAGGAATGGTGGAGCGAACAGCACTGGCAATAGTGTGGACGGGAGGACCATGAGTCCGAACGGTACTTTCACAGCGGAGGACGAATATATTACGAGTCCAGCAGGAAGGTATACATCACCTCCGACGATGTCGATGCCGTCGGGCGCGTACTCGGTTGGGGATGGGCAAGCGATACCAATGCGCGATCTGGATCGGAGGAGATAGAGAACGGGGGTTACGAAGAGGGGGGATGTGGATTCGTATGTCAGCGATCTTTTGCACTAATTCTTTGGATATCGGGTTCCTTGTTGGATATGTCTCACACCTCTACTTTTCTTTACTAGTAGTGATTTACATGTATTATACCTGCTGCCACTTGGCTGTAGAGCTAAGTGAATGTGACACGGACTTCCCTTTGGTTTATCTCCCGCGGAGTGGCGCGACTTTCAACTATCAACCGATCTATGAGCATTCAAGACGCTCATACTTGTGACATCTAAGGCTTCCGCTGTCCACTGCTGCGAGCACGGCGAAACGCGAACAGTCTCGCGCCCCTGAAGTCCCGCCAACAAGTCGCCGCACGCGATTTGCCCCCAGTCCCGACGTTGACTCTCTGAGAATGTACGAGTCTTCGGGAAGTGGTGCGTGAACCGCGAACCACCTAATTGACGATTAGTTTACTCGGCACTTGCTAATTGGCACCTCAATCGTGTGAGCGCAGGTGCAGAGTGCATCTGTGGTGTGGCTGCGCGCGGCCCAGTGAGCCCGACCTCTCGAACGACTGCCAGCTACACCCTCCGTCTCCCCAAGGAGCCCACCACCGCCTCCGCCATCGCCTACGATATCGGTGGAGCAACCTTGACGTCCTATACACGCACGAGGCGCTGTGTAGGGATCTGGTTGAGCCCGTCGGCTCCCGTCACGTTGTCTCTGCTGTGGACCAACATCCCCCTCAATACCGCGTACGTTTCTCTCGTTTCCGATTAGCCCACCTCTGAACCATCGTAACCGCAGCATCCTAACCAAGAAGCCGAAGTTCATTAGGACTGCTACCCCAAGTAGTCCACATCGCCGACACCCGACGTGGGTCTCAAAACCGCCAGATCGCCCCTTTGTTACCTTCGGAATCGCTCGGGATCAGGGTTAGTAATTGTTCCCTTGCGCTATCTATTGCTTATAATGATATATTCACATACCTTTATTAGTGGCACCTCCTAAGCGTCCGCCATCCCGCCAACATTCGACTCTCGAACTTGATACCACACAGGGCAAATCTTCTCCGTCTTCGGGAATACTTGGCATTGAATTCGGTATGTGATTCTAGCCCTTTTTGATCCCATTTCCTAACGTATCTACAACTCTTCATAATAACATCATCTCCCGAACGGCCGCCATTCCGCCAACACCTTGTCTGTCGATCCTAATACCCCCTGCGACGCTTTTACCCCTGCTGGGGCTTTGGTAGCATACAATGTAAGCGATCCTGACCATTCTCCTGAATATTAGTCACCTCTTTACAAGACTTCTTTAGGACCGCCGCTCCGAACGCCAGTACCCCTTTCCATCAGAATGGTTCGTCGTGTGCGAACACCCGCTTCACTCCTCAAACTCGCTACTACTCCATCCCCAGTCCTCTTCGTCGCCGTCTTCTCCTTTCTCTTATTCATACCCGTCATTGAGGTGACTCACAAAGGAGGCGAAGAAACAACTCGTAAGTTACTGCCGGAAAGCTGAAGGAGACCGCTGACGCTCACCTCGGCCAGAATGTCATCCCCGTCACCGTCCCTCCTACTTCAATGATGCCCAGCATCAGGCCACTAGGGCGCTGGTTCTATGGCTGGCCTGACCGTCCTCCGTATCGTCGACGAACCCGCCATTGCCGCCGATAGCCAGTTCACCCCGTTCATTCTCCTTCAAAACAAACACGAAACCCCGGTGCCACCTTTTCCAACGCTTTATGTTACTTCAGGTAAGCGTTTCAAACTTGGTTCATGTATTTTCACTTACTATGTTACGAGATTTAGCTAGTTCCGATCTCTCGCGCATCCGCCACGACCACCACGCAGTTCGTTCAAAACGAACGCCGAGCCCCAACGCCACTTTCAAGGAACGTTCGTGACGTTTTAGGTAAGCCCTTCACGCTCATTTCATATATTTCTACCATCCCTGTTACTAAATCTAACAAGCCCGACCTCTCGCACAGCCCCTACCGACCCTCCCGTCCGCTCATCTCCAAAACGAACGCCACACCCCGGCGGCACCCTCTCGAACGTTCCGCGAGATCTCAGGTAAGCGTTTGAAGCTCATTTCCAATGCATTAATTGACTCTCGCGCTGGATTTGGACGGTCTGCCCTCTCACACGATCTTAGGGCCGCGGCCCGCCAACCTGTTTGTTCACCGTCGGCGATGTTTCTCGCACGACCGCATCGACCTCAGCGACGTTCGTCCACCGCGACGCCGCAGCAGCACCAAATTAAGGTGTATTAGGTAAGTGTTTTGAGCTCATCTCTTTTATTCTGGCTCTCACCAAGTTTAGCCAGTTCAACTTGCTGCACGACCCCAACCGCCGCCCCTCCCGTTCAGTTACCGTCAAGGCGAACGCGGCGGCCCAGCGCCACTTTGTCGAACGTTCGATGCATCTTTGGTAAGTAGTTCGGACTTCTTTCAAGTATTTCGGTTCGTTAACCAAATATAACCAGTCGGATCGCTCGTACTCCCGCCACTCCCGTTCGTTCACCTATCTGAATGAACGCCGCCACACCGACGCCACCTTCTCGAACGTTTGGGGTGCCTTAGGTAAGCGTCTCGAACTAATCTCAGATATTTTTACTTGCACCCCAACAACGCCGTTTCGAGCACCTTGCGATGTCTTAGGTACGCATTTCGGGCTCAACTCATGTGTTTTCATTGACTTCGTTGCC
This sequence comes from Tulasnella calospora MUT 4182, assembly GCA_000827465.1. NCBI lineage: Eukaryota > Fungi > Basidiomycota > Agaricomycetes > Cantharellales > Tulasnellaceae > Tulasnella > Tulasnella calospora. The sequence continues at coordinate 172,367 of KN823002.1, read as the reverse complement.
AAAGTTAGCTGTTCAACCTCTCGCACGATCGCCACGACTGCCACTCCCGTTCGTTCGCCTTCAAATTGGAAGCCGCACCCCAACGCGACCGTTTTAGATGCTTTGGATAGATTAGGTAAGCGTTTCGATTCCTTTTCTAGTACTCTTACTGACTCTCTTCCCCAATTATCGAGGCGGACTTCTTGCATGACCAACAGCCGTTACGACCGTCACTCGCGTTCGCTCACCTGCAACTCGAACGCTGGGGTCCTGTGAGACCTTCGGTGATGTCTTGGTATATGTTAGGTACGCGTTTCCCTTACCTCCCTTATTTCTTCTCTCGGAGTCGCATTTAATGGCCAGCTTTCGCAGCTCTGGGGCTGCCAGTTTGCACATCCTGTCCAGGTCCGATTGGAAATAGACGGTAAATTCGGCATCCCCCCATCGTGCGATGTGTTCGGAGATGCGACTACCCTTCCACCATAGGGTCCCCCAATTCGTGTCGCCCAGGCGGGCTGTCGAGGAGTATTTCACTTTGATATGCACCCGTTCGTTTACCTATGGAACAAATGCGGCCCCTAAGCGCATCCTTCATGGATGTTCATGGATATTTAGGTACGTGTTTCGACCTCTTCTCCAATACTATAGCTGACTCTTCCCAAATTTAGCTTGTCCGACTTCCCGCGCAACCTCCACAACCGCCCCTCCCGTTCGGTCACCTTGAATCGAACGCCGAACCCCAGCGACACTTTCTACAACCCTTGATGACACCTTAGGTAAGCAGTGCGCACTTCTTTGATGTACTTTCACTGACTCACTTACCGAATTTAGCCACTCCCAACCTCCCGCCACTCCCTCTGCGACCACCACCCCTTCTGGTTCACCTCGAAATCGAAAGTGGCACTCCAGCGGCTCCATTTTGAATGCTTTGGGATGTCTTAAGTAAGCGTTAAGAGCTCATTTCGTCCGTTTTTACTGCCTCATGTGCCGAATTTAGCTCACGGGACTTTCGAGCGACCGCCACTCCCGTTCGTTCTCCTTTTAAACGAACGCTACCACGCGGGCGCCATCTTTTTGACCGCTTTGGGATACCTCTGGTAAGCGTTTCGAACTTATGGACAATAATGACGATGCCGGCCGGAGTGGTTCGCTGGGCCCCGATCAAGACCACCCTGGCAGTACATCCCAGCTAAACAGCAAATCAGTACGTCCCACCCAAATCACAAAGCGTAATCATAAGCGCTCACTGTTCAAATGTAGAGGGATAGACTCCAGAAACTTGCGCAATGGCGAATCGATCCGGCCTTGATCGAATTCCCGGAGGACGTCCCCGAGTTTCGTGGAGGATTTGCTACGGTTTCGCGCGCGGTTTTGGTTTCTTCTTCTGGCTCAGTTAGTGCCGCGGACAGCTTAGCCCTTACCGGAGGCCAGAACAGGCCTGGTGGTGAGACCCCCACTGGGAGAAAGGTCCGTCCCAAGTTCCCTAATTTGCTTCCTACAACAAGTCATTGAACGAGTGGCTGGCTTCCTCATGTTAGACGGTAGCAGTAAAGAAACTGAAGATCGAGACCGGAAAGGACAAAGAGCGAGTATTGGGGGTGAGAACGAGCTATCATATCTCGTCAGGCTTTCGCATAACGCTAACTCCCCTCAGCTCGCGCTCAGGGAAGCGAGGTTTTTAACCGAGCTTTCTCACCAAACCGTTCTCAAACTACTATTTTTTTAAGCACCAGACCTCCGGTGACGGCACCCGACGCTGAAAAACTCAAAACCCTCTGGGAAGCCATCCCACAAAATGACATTGACATGTTCAAGATCCATGGCTGCAATCGTGAAATCGGATCCCAGAAACTTACATTAATGTACACCGTCGAGCACGGAGGAGGACTCAGCGCAAAGTAAGGCGTTGTAGAGCTTGGGGGCATCAGACGTCTGGTCTTGCTTTTGCTGATCTCGACCTCATAGGGTGCTCCGACTAGACAACCTGGACACAGAGACATTAGGAGATCTCTACAAGACCATCGATAAGGCTTCTGCAGTGGGTGACACATCCAAACGGAGCCAGATCACAAGGAGTTGTCACGTGATCGCTTCAGTTCTTGCGTCGATATCGGCATTCTGCAAAATAGGAGTCGAAGCGAACTTGCACTGTTTGAAAGTGATGGCCAAAGGTTGTTAAGTTCGGGAACGAATCCCCAAAGCTGACTTTTGTGCTGACAAGCTTTCTCAGATGACTATTCAGAAAAGACCTCTGACACCGAAGCGGAAGAAGATTATGCTGGGTCTTTAGTTGTTGGAGTCGCCACAGGCTGTGAGGGCGGTAAGCTGGTCCTCTTCAAAGGAGATCGCGAGGCGGCTTTTGGCGCCACCCGCGCAAGTTGGAAATTGAGCGGTCGCCCACCTTCTGCGCTGTTCGCCTCTGGGACATGCCAAGATGATGTGAATTTGCAAACTATCGATCCTAGTCACCTGGGCCAAAGACAACTGTACAGCCTATATGTCTCGCAAGCCTGTTAAGTTTGACATGCCGTTGAGCATCCATCGCAGCCAATCCTCCATAACCGATGATGTAAGCATTCAGCGCATCTTGTGGAAGATCTCGGAAGCTTTGGGCATTCTGTAGGTCCGGTAAACCGGCCTAGCAGGAGTCCAGGATTAGTCAAAGGATGCTTAGGGTCACGCAATCCGGCTCACATCTTCAGGCCATTCGCCGTTAACGAGCTGCAGGAGCTCGTAGCCCTCCGGATGGCCGTCT
>KN823002.1:149708-159977 GCA_000827465.1 Tulasnella calospora MUT 4182 | reverse complement strand
GGAGGTTGGGAGTGGCTAAATTCGGTAAGTGAGTCAGTGAAAGTACATCAAAGAAGTGCGCACTGCTTACCTAAGGTGTCATCAAGGGTTGTAGAAAGTGTCGCTGGGGTTCGGCGTTCGATTCAAGGTGACCGAACGGGAGGGGCGGTTGTGGAGGTTGCGCGGGAAGTCGCATTTAATTTCGCGAATTTGACGATCGTCATTCGCGAAATTTAACGATCGCTAAATTCTCGAGAAGCCGGCGACGAAGAGAACCAAGGAGTACAGGTTTCGAGAGTGGAGGAGGTGTTCGCGCACGACGAGCCGTTTGGAGGGAGGGGGAAGGGGAGACTGAATGTGGGGGATATCAGTGGAGCCGCCTGACGAAGCGGACGTCGCCGACATCGTCCTTCTTCGTGCCGACGTCCTTCGACACCTGATTGACGGGCTTGACGGTCTTGCGGATCAGGTGGTTGTTGGGTTCTTTGAACCTGGCCTGTGTGAGGGTCGGGTTACGTCGTTGCTGCACTCCGACGATGTGGGGGTGAACCATTGGACCGGGGTATGCCTGAGTGGTCTCCATCCTCTTCGGCGGACCATCGCGAAGACTTGTTGTAGTAGGTGCTCATAGCGGCGTGTCCGACCGCACTAGGTAATGAGAGTTAGCCACCACTGTTGATAGGAAGAGGGAGGTAGCGAAGCTCACGGTCATTAACCGCAGCGAGAGCGGGGGATGCGAAATTTCGCGTCAAATGTTGTGTGGTATGCGTTGTTGGCGGCGACTGCTAAATTAACGGTTGTTAAAACCATCCAGTTGATGTCCAAGCGCTCGCCGCTCGACCTCAACTGTAGTCAAGTTAACTTGGGTGCAAATGAGGGAGAGCATCTTCAGGAGGCCAGAGCCAAGTTTGGATGGATTTTAAAAACTCGCGGTCTGACGCTCCTAGCTCAAAAATGATGAGTTTTAACGATCGTTAAAATATGTCCATTTCTGCACGCGCAGTACATGCGCTCTGAGTACACTGACACGGCTTCCGTACAAAATCCATGCCTCCCTGATTTGATCGTCAAAGAGCATGAAGCTTGGGCCTATTTCCAAGTTATCCTTCTGTACCAGAGTTCGTGATGGGCCGTTCTTGGGCCATGGAAGCGTAGCCTTATCAAGGTGTCTCGGGTGTGTGGGAAACGTTAGTCGATTGCAGTCCAGACTCCAAACCACTACCTCGCCCTTCCACGCTATGGAGTCAATGCCACCATCTGTCCCATCTCAGAACACTGGAACAACCGGAAGTATGGAGAAGGAGCAAGACAGGATAGACAGGATAGACATGATTATGCACAAAGTCAAACCTATCCGTGACGTACTTCAAAACCCTCACATGCCAGTGGTCGCAAACCAAGACGACGTCCAACTTATTCTGCTCGGACTCGATTCCGTTGAGAACAGGACCTTCAACCGCCATGAACTGGAGGCTTTCAATGTGCTCATCATCGCTGGGGAGGATTCTCCTAAGTAAGTGTTTCCCCTGATTTGATCAGTGATTCTGACGCGCATCCGGTTGGCGACTCTCAGATCAACAAGATGGGTAAATATAGCTAATAGCAGAATCAAAGAGCTAGCGACCCTGTACCAACATCACCTTGAACTTGAAAACGCTATCCCCCCGCCCTCTTTATATGCCAGACACAGCATTTGGGTGGATTGGCAAAAAAAAGAAGACGCCATCCTTTGTTTGCGCCCAAGCGGCAAACAAGGCCTTCCTCTATGCGTCCTCGACGATGTCTTCCGGGAATTTCAACACCAAGCGACGGCACCGCTTCCCCTAACAGATGAGGCAGCACAGGCCATGAGCGCTGCATACAACCTATGCCACGCAATGCCAGATCATTTCGCCAAAGAGAATGACCGCTCGAAAGCGTTCGACAAATGTATTAAACCCATCTTTCCGCTTAAGTCGTGGCATGCACAGGTTCCCATAGACCCAGAGACGGAGCGCCATGAGGCCAAGGTGGATAGGACCTATGAGCTGGATGGAGTGATACTCATCATCCGGGAGGACAAATTGGAGAGTGGTACAGGGTACGATGTGTACATGCAAATAGCGCGCGACTACCAACTCTTCGTCAAGAAAACTGGCGACGATGACACCGCGCGTGTCAAGCAAGGCGCCCCAGTGTTTTTACTCTGTTTGCTTGGTAAGCGTAGCAGGTTAACGCGGTTATCCATGTTCTGACGATCTCCTCACAAGGACCGATGCTTCTGATTTGCGGTGGCTTCCATGACACGGAATCAACCATCGTCGAACCTCTGGCCGAACCGTGCCTTCTGTTCGATGATCTTCTACACAACCGACAGGAGGTTCTCGCTCGCCAGCTTTTTGCTCTGAAAACTGCCGTCAACGCCCTCGGGTGAGCTCATTTTCCGCCTTCACGCAGGCCCGCGCTCAATGCACAGCTGCCTCAGTGACCGACGCTATGCAGATAAGAAAGGCGTCCACCTGGCAGGTGTGCCAAGGGTTTACACAACGTACATAACCGAAGGCGGCTTAAAGCAAAGCCTGACATTCTTACGCCCGCTAGAGTCGAGCCCTCCTCGTTCCCTCCTCTTCGTCGTCGCTGAAGATTCGCGAGACAAGAAACTGGTCAAACTCGTCCGCAAGTACGGTGCCGAAGTCCACCGATTACTTGCAGAGAGTCAATTCGCCCCCGTGCTGTATGGCCATAGCTCTTTGCAGGGTGCCCCCACCGCGTACGTCATGGAACTCCTCCGTTCCCCTGCCAACGGAAAACCCGGTTGGGTGACTCTATGGGAGTTTTTCCAGTCGAAGGAACAGGTAAACCAATATTCGAAAGCCATCGAAACCACGCTTGGCGATATCTTGGGATTGATGGATGGCGCGAACATGGTGCATGGTGACTTGCGACCGAACAACATCATGTTAGAGGTACACAGGGTGCACGATGGCTACATTCCAGTTTGCTCGGGTGAAAAGGCGAATTTGAGGGTTGTCGACTTTGATTGGGCGGGTGAGTCGGGTTCTGTGCGCTACCCATTGCAGCGGAACCAGGAGATCGCATGGCCGGGTGGTCCCGGCGAGCGCATCATGGCGCGGCATGATCGCGATTTGGTGAAAGGCTGGTGGCACAAGCAATTTTCTTTGGAATTCCAAGCTTCCGACTCGGATATGGTAGAGTGAACGGGTCTAGTCATTAAGAATCTCTTGTATTTAGGTGCTCGTGACTTTCTGTTATGGACTACGGACCCGTGTTGTAATTTTGTCACTCCCCACTCGCTATTGATTACATAATAAATACATTTCTAATACCCTAGGGCCCAGAATAAGAGAGGGAAAAGGAGGGAGGGGGAAGAGAACAAGAAAGAACTCAAGACGTGGGATGGTGGATGTGCAGTAAATGACTTGGATTTTCCCTTCGTTAGAGGGAGTCGAGAAGTCGAGAACGGAGGCGAGGACTGCCGTTGGAAATGGCGACGAGAGATCGAGGATTGTGGATGAGGGGGTTCTTTAAAAGGGACATCGACGGATCCAGGAACCACGCCGGTAAGTTCAGCGAGGGCGGCGAGAGGTAGAGAGGCGGTATTAACAGGTCGAGAACGGCAACGAGGGGTCGAGAACGGCGGTGAGGTGGTTCAAAGCGGCCTCTTGCAGGTCGATCACATCGGCGAAAAGCCGTTGCTGGTGGAAGGGGGTGGGTGGCCGTTGTCGGGATCAGTCAAGAACTTGAACTGGCTAAATTTGGTTAGAGAGTTCGTAGAAGTACTGGAAGGGAGTTTGAAAATCTACCTAAGACATCCCGAAGCGTCTCAAAAGTCATGGCTGGGGTGCCGTGGCGATGTTGCAGGTGAACAAATGGGTAACTGGTTGTTGTGGCGGTCGTTCGAGAAGGGGCGCACCTCCTAAATTTGGTAACAGTCAGGAAAGATGCTGAAAAAAGTATGAAACGCTCACGAAACACGCCTCAAAGGATTGCTGGAGGTGCCGCTGGGGTGGGCTGTTCGCCTTGACGGTGAAAGAACGGGAATGGCGGCCATTGGGACGGTTCGACAGGTCGGACAGCCCAAATCCGAGAAGAGAGTCAGTGCGAATCAAATGAGTGAGTTTGAAATACTTACTTAATACATCCCAAAGCATTGACCAAGGTAGCGCTGGAGTGAGCCATGCATTTTGGAGGTGACGGCGTGTCGGTCGTGCGAGAGGTTGGACTGGCTAAATTCGGTAAGAGAGTCACTGAGCGTATTGTTAATGAGCTCAAAACACTTACTTAAGCTATCCCAAAGTATCCTCGGTAGTAGCGCCGGAGTGCCGCGTTCGTTCTGAAGGTCAACCAGGGGGGTTGCGGTCCTGTGAAAGGGTAAAGGGCCTGTGAAAGGTTGGAGTGAGTCAGTTAAAGCACTTGAACCAGATGCGAAGTGATTACCTGAGACATCCCAAAGCGTTCGAGAATGTGGAGCTGGGGTACGTTGTTCGTACGAGAGGTCGAACCTGCTATAGTGGGTAACAGAGACATTAAAAATATATGAGATTAGTTCGAAACGCTCACCTAAGGCACCCAAAACGTTCGAGAAGGTGGAGCCGGTGTGGCGGCGTTTGTTTAGAAGGTGAACGAACGGGAGTGGCGGGAGTGGCAGTCGCTCGAGAGTCCGATGGCTTAAATTGGGTAACCCGAGTCAGTGAAAACACGCACAATGAGTTCAAAACGCTTACTTAAGCCATCGTAACGCGTTCGAAATGGTGGCGCCGGCGTGCCGCGTTCGGTTTGAAGGTGAATACAACCGGGTGGCGGTCGCGGACGTCCTGCGAGAGGTCGGAGTTACGAAATTCGGTAAACGAGTCAGTGAAAGTACTTGAAAGAAGTGTGAATAAGAAAACGAAGAAGATGGCGGCGAAGAGATCTGAGAGTGGAAGGGAAACGGGTTTGGGGAGTAAAGTAGGTGTTCGCGCACAATGAACCATTTGGGGAGAGGGGGAGGAAGGGGAGACTGAACGCTGGAGCCGTCGATGAGGACAACGTTGTCGATGTCACCCTTCGTCATGCCGGCGTCACTAAAGCCCTGTTTGACGGCTTGAGGGTCTTACGGAAGAGTTCGTTGGAACTTGGCGCGGGCTAGCTGCCGGAGAAGTCGTTGCCATCCCCGAAGGAATCGATCTTGAGCTTGGTGGACATTAGCTGAACCTGGCGGGTGGCATGCTAGGCTGGCCTTGGGTTCCATGTGCCGAAGAAGCGGGGACGCTGTTAAGAGCCAGCGTGACAGCGAGTAAAATCGATAGTTGGGATGAGATTAGTGCTATGTAATCGTACAAGTCGGGTGGGGCGGGAGGGGACGCTTATGAAAAGGCCGGTGGCGGCGAGGTTCGAACGGCGATGCTTATGTAATGTCGAGAGGTCGCCGAACTGAAATGGGCCGCCTTCAGGGGCACGGTGGGACGATGGCGAAGGGGAAAATGTATAAGTGGGTCTGGCTGAGGTTGAGAAGAGAGTTAGCAAAGGTATATGACATGGGTTTCGAAAGCCTTACTCAATTCTTGAGATGTCCGCCGGAATGTGACGATCGCCGAATTTCGAGTTGTTAACGACAGTTAGATTCGCGACGACCGGAGACGGTACCGGCGTTCTTGGTAGCCGACGCTGAACGTCGTTGAAGTGGGCGGGGACGGTGACGACGGCGTGTGGGTGACGTTCTCGCCGAGGTCGGCCTTACGTTGGGCTGCTTATGACGGTGTCAAACCGACCGCAAGTTTGATTCTCAGTGGATATTATGAAGCGAAACTACGCTTTTAACATACCTCATCTTGTGAGTTTTCTTAGGTTTGCTCGGTTCGATCTTGGCGGACAAGGGAGGATTTGGACTTCGCCACGATCTGACGCAACTTAACGATCGTTAAAATCCTCCCATAACCGCGAAAGGGCAATGTTATGCAAATTAACGATCGCTATAATCCTCCTGCAACGGTCGGGGGCTTTACCTCAATTCAACGCAACGTAACGATCGTCAAAGTCCCCGCAACTGCAACCTCGAAACGGCATTGCCTCGATCTGACGCAACTCAACGATCGTTAAAATCCTCTCGCAAGAGTCAGATGGTTTTGCGTCGATACGACTCAACTTAATGACCTTTAAGACCCTCCCAATGTCGAGCCGGGGAACGGGTGGAAGGAGGCCCGACGGTCGTCCAAGATGTCGAACTCGCTACATCCGGGAAGGAGAGTGAGCTGAGAAGACGGAAAGACTTACGTATCGTGGTCTAGTGGTTCGCTGAAGGGAGCGGGTGCATGTCGCCTTGGATTTCGAACGGTAGAAGAGCCTGTAGTCGTAGATTTTAGCGATCGTTAAATTCTTGAGAAGAAGGCAACGAAGAGAACTGAGAATGGGGAGGGGAACAGTTTTGGATAGTGGAGGAGGTACTCGTGCACGACGAGCTGTCTACGGGGAGAGGGAAAGGGTAAACTGAGCGTGGGGGACAGCGGTGGAGCCGGTGACGAAGCCAACATCGCCAACATCTTCCTTCTTCGTTACTTGCCTAACGTCAGCATAAGTGTCGCTGAGGGTGGAAACCGGGGTCGCGGTCGATTTTGAAACGAATGAATGGACGGGTGGCGGTCGGTCGGAGGTCGGGCAGAAGGCAGAGGTGTGGGGTCGCCCTCGATTCGGGCGGCGGTGGCGGGACGTTGAGCTGCCGAAGAGAGGGTACAGGTGGTATCGAGATCGACGTTGGTACTTGATGGATGGAGGACACTCGAGAGTTTTTGACGATCGTTAAATTCTTGAGGTGTTGGGGATCGTTAATTCTCGAGCTTATGACGATCGTCAAACTCTCGAGCTTTTGGCGATCGTCAAACTCTCGAGCTTTTGGCGATCGTCAAACATTCGGGTTTTTAACGATCGTTAAATTCTCCTACCTCGTCATCGATGAGGGTCGGTGTCGACCTTTGAACTTGGCATGGGTGAGAGTCGAGGATTCGATTGCGAGCTTGGTGATCGTCAAATTTCAGAAATTTAACGATCGTTAAAATCCTCCAACCATCGCCACCGTCGACTCAGTGCCACGACTCTGGCTCAAATTAACGATCGTTAATTTGCTTGCACAGCGATCAAGGGCACTTGGTCGTCATCTTGAGGATTTTAACGATCGTTACTTTTTACCCGCGCGCCGCTCACTTCGGCGCTTCCCATTCCGTAAGCACCCCTCTCCCCCATTCCCCTCACCGTCGCCAACGCACTCATTGCACATCGCCGCCCCCACACGCGGCACCTCATCGACCTCCACCTTCGGAAACGCGACAAACAAAACCAACTTTCGTGCACCGTGAACCCCAAAGTGAGTACGTAGTGCATCGGTTTCGAGTTCTATCGCTGATTGGGACATTTGTTGGGGTTTCAACTGGATAACTACTGCTACCACTGGACACGAAAACCCGATCTAGCGACCCCAACATTGCCCACCCATGCTGACGCCCACCTTCGGCCAACCTTGTGAGTGTACTGGGCATGCCAATCGACGGTCTTTTGACTTGGTGTCTCATCGACTCAGATCCACCTCCGTTCGTCAAACCCCAACGCTGCCCCCCATGGACGACACTGTACCTTCGACTGTTCCTCGATAGGGTTACGTTAGTGCGTTGACACGCTTTCCCTCTTCTTTCGTCATCAATCTTTTGAACCTTCATCAGATTGACCCCAAGACACCTCCAACCACGTCCAGTGCACCTCGACCTCGGATACAACCCCAGCGCTTGCCAACTCCGTAGATTGGCATCCAACGACATTTAAACGCCCCATCGCGACCCTCGGGTATGCTTAAAGAGGGTACTACGTATGTCTTCCGTCCCTCATTTACTCATTTGAGTTACTAATCTTCGAGATTCTCGTTAGAATGATCGCCGCGACGCCCAAATATCCGCCACTCCGTATGTCGACCCCTCCACCACACCGTCGCTACCGTTTGAAATGCTTGGGGAGGTATTAGGCAAGCCATTGACAGGGTTTCCTTCTACTTGGATTACCAACCTTCGACTTTACATCAGATCGACCCACTTCGACGAACCTCACCCCCGACGCGACGCCATCCCAGGACGTCATTCCCACCTCCTGAGAGGCTTGGGACGGCATTAGGTAAGCGCATAGACACGTTTATTTGTATTTTTGTCACTAATCTTTCGGTTTCCATTACTCTGACCACCACAAGACAACTCACGATTCGCCTCTGTCAGACCCGTTCAGCACGAACCGCCGGCCCGACGACTGCCTAACCACCTCTTTTGAAACACTAGGTGAGTGTCTTAACGGTCTTTGCGCGTGCCTGGGCGGTTGTGGGAGGATTTTAACGATCGTTAAGTTGCGTCAGATCGAGGCAGCGCCCGAATCCTCCCTTGCCCGCCAAGACCGAACCGAGCAAACCTAAGAAACCCCACAAGGTGAGGGATGTTAATAACGTATTTTCGCTCAATAATATCTACTGAGAATCAAACTTCGAAGAGATTTTGTCGCTCCCGCCTCCTTACGCTTAGCGTCGGCCTCCAAGGGCCCGGTACCCTCGCCGGTCTGACCATCCTCCATATCGTCAACGAACCCACCACCGCCCCCATCGCCTACGGTCTCGACAAGAAGAAGTCCCGTGGCACCGACGAGTTCCACATCATCATTGACAATCTGGGTGGAGGAATGCTCGAAATCGTGAACTTGAACGTCGAGGTACGAGACCCTTCCCACATTACCATGTCTGGTGACTGATTCATGCTCTATACCCGAAGGGTCAATACTATGTCTGCGCTAGCGAACTTGTTTCCTTTCAGACCCTCACGAATGTTCTCAACGTCCTCAAGAAGGAAAAGGTCGACATCGGCAAGGTTAGTTTGTTGCTCGACCGCTCTAACCGCCAGGCTAAATTCATGCCCGCCTATAGCTCACGCAATCGATGACAATCGAGAAAGTGAAAGAGATGCTGGGCGATATCATTGACGAATGTCACATGGACTCCGTCCAGAAACAAAAGTCGGAAGGTTAGATCAAGCTGGAGCATGGTTTCGCGACTTTCCCTTGCCCGGCAGCGACGTTCCTTTCCATTCCGGTTATCTCTGGGCCGGCGCCATGCCTTTTCGCACACGTGAGTCACAAATGTATTATATCTTCCTCCGTCCGCTCAACGTTCAACTCTTAACTAGATCTCTCCAAGAAAATCAATCCTGCCCACACCAATCCCGACCTCGTCATCGGAAAATACATACATGCCGAATCTGGTCGCCCAGCCCTTCCATGTTTCTCGAGGGTACGCTCAACGCATCTACGATCAAATATTCTTCTCGACAAACTCCTCAAGGCTTGGGAAGAAGAAGCTTGGGATTCGCCAGCTCAACGCAACAACTTACTTACATCATCCTCGTTGAGCTTCTCGCCTACCAACTCGCATCCCCCATCCGCTGGATCGAGACTCAAGACCTCCTCTTCACCCACTTCAAGTTCGAGAGGCCGATCGAAATCGGGCCGAGCTCGACCTTGCCACACTTTCTCTCAACCTCAACAAGCCCTCTACTCAGCATAGTATGGAATCCTCGGCGATGCCGACATCCAACACGGTAGGTTATTTCCATACACCCTGCGTTCATATATGAGAGCTAACAATCGTATTTCTATTAGAACAACATGGCTGCCAAGTGGTTGAGAATTTGACGATGGTTAAATTCTCGAGGTTTTAAGGATCGTTAAAGTTGCGAGTTTTAACGATCGTCAAATTCTCGAGAAGACGGCGAAGAAGAGAACTGAGAATGGGAGGGGAACAGGTTTGGAGAGTGTAGGAGGTGTTCGCGCACGACGAGCCGTTTGGGGGGGAAGGGGAAAGGGAGACTGAACGAGGGGGGACTGGAATATGACGGTCATTTACTGTAGGAGAGAGGTGGATGCGAAGTTTCGTGTGGTATGCGTTGTTAGCGGCTACTAAATAAACGATCGTCAAAACTATGCAGTTAGTGCTTCAAGCGCTTTCCCTCACCTGCATCCAACTTACCGATCGTTACGTTGCGCGAAAACGAGGGAGAGCAGCCGCGGGAGGCCGGCGCCCGTTTTGGATGGATTTTAACGGTCGTTAAAATGCCTCATGTTGCAGGAGAGAGACTTCGTAGTTTGGAGAGATTTTAACGATCGTTAAAATTCACGGTGTGGCGCTCCTCTGTGCCGGGTCATAGACAGCTCAAAAATGACAAGATTTTAACGATCGTTAAAATCCATTCCTTTCCAAGGAGTGCACAAAGAGACTAGGGAGAGAGTCCACTCGCCTGT
>KN823002.1:116666-132516 GCA_000827465.1 Tulasnella calospora MUT 4182 | reverse complement strand
AGATTTTAACGATCGTTAAAATCAGCCAGATTCATGGTGACGGGTCTGGGCTTAGTCTGACTGAATGCAGCACCTCTCCAACTCAAGGGATCTCAGCTCAATGGGGCTCACCTGCTCCCAGTCAGACATCATTGGGCCACATGCAAACTATAAATTGAGGGTCTACTCTAGGTACATACTGTAGTCTGAAGCTCGTCTTCGCCCTCCGTCCTAATCTCAGATGGGGTTGGGGCTTCAGACCATGGGGCATTGGAGGGTAGCCTCAACCAGGTACAGAGTAGACTTACCTATATAAGCTTGCCCTTGACTAGGAGATAGTAAATGATGTAATTCAGATCTCCTTGCAAGGTCTAGGCAGTGGGGACTCAGACTTTGGGGGTGGGATTCAGACTTAAGTGAGGCACCCGGGCACCCCCCGCATTGGAACAGCCCCACCGCCGGAACTTACATGTTGACCATACGTGATCTATATACCATTAGAATTGAGTTAACAAGGGAATTCCAACGGTATATAGATCGTGGCAAGGCACCGATGGGCACCAGGTTGTGCACCGAGATTACTGAAAACGGAAGTAAATCGCTCATAGCGAGCCAAATACTGGACCAAACACCTCCAAACAGTGGTGTCACAAGGGTCGATTTGTGATTGGGACAGACTGCGATAATCTCAGGGTCGGTTAATATGTAGGAAGTCTCAAAGTGCCCAATGGTGCCCTGTATACCCATGCAAAACCAGAGAATAGAGGTAGGTCCAAGGACGCCTTCACCGTGTGATCAGGCGCTTGGGAGGATATTAGACGAGTCTATTGGCACGTTCTTTTACTTATTCAATTGTTAACATTCGATTCTTCGTCAGGATGACCGCCACGACACCTCCAACCCACCCCCGTCCATCGACCACCAAGCACGCTGTCGCCACCTTCTATCGCACTTACGGAGGCATTCGGTAAGTTTCTCGATAATTATTCTACTCTTTTCTTCATGCTTTTACACTTGCTTACAGAATTTTATTTGACCGACCTACCCGACTTCGACCACAGTCCCCCCATCGTTCGTTTGCCTTCGACGCCTACCCAGAACCCTAAAGCCACCTCCGGCGATGCTTTGGAGAACATAACGTAAGTGTTTCAAGGTCGAGCCACCTGTGCGTACAACCAGAGTGACGCCAACAATTTAACAGTGCTGACACTTTTGGACTCTTGAGCGTAACTCTCTATTTATCGCCCGATACTTGCGCGTCACGAGTTCTTCATCGGCTGACGTTCATGCTCGCAATGAGCCTTCCACCGACACACCCAGATTTTCCCCGTCTCTGATTACAAGACTCGCATGGTCAACCTTCGCAATGCCCCACGGTCCGAACCAACATTTACGAGTTCATCAGCTTCTCTGGAACATCCACCGAATCCTGCATCGGTTTCTACCATGGAGTTTAGAGGGGAATACGCTTATTGCAGCTGGCTTCCGTCATTTAGATGAGCTCGTTTACCTGTCGGCATAAAAAGCTGTCTTGGTGTAGTTCAACAGAGCGGCACAGGCGTCGAGGACGTCTGCGGGACCGCGCTATATACGTATATCTATATGGCTCATATCGTACCATATGCGTGAGTGTCTATGAATCTTGCTTGATCCTATCAGCTGATAGGTATTTTCCTGGCCGCAGGGCCTGACATAACCTAAGAGTCTCTCCGATCAAGTTGATCGACCCGATAAAGCCGGGATATGGCAAGTTGATTGCACTTCTCCTTGTCGACCCAGATAATTATATCCCTTCGACAACAAACATACCTCTTCAGCAAGCACATTGGTCTCGAACCTCCGATGAAGGCGACCTGAGACTAAAAGGTACAGGGAGCAGTTGATGGAGTCAGAATGGGCATCGGTCAGTGCTTTGAACGAGCAACACATTGAGACTAAGTTGAGTTTTTATGATACCGAACTAAGTCATGTATCTTATTGCTCTTTTCAACGAAATATGAATGTACTTATTTACGCTTCATATACGCCCCTCTGTGTGGCATTCCGAATAGTCACGATGACGCTGGTAAAGGTTGAGCCTTTAAAACCTAGCTTACGGGAGGCCGTTTGTACGTTGCCGATAATAAACAATTTCCGCCACAGGTGTTATCGATATGAGACCTTCGGTACTGATATACCCGAGCATGATCTATTTCGGCCACGGCGCCGAGCGTGGGATTGTCAGGAAAGCCGCAACGACGGTGCTGCCAGACTAAACACTGTTCCCCCACCTCCCAGTTACCGTCGTCGAAAGCAGTAAAGCGGACCTTATTTAAGTGGTACAAACCACCTTTGTCTGGACACGTCAAGTAGAGGATCAAGGCGTTTGCGTACGCTTGTCGCGTGACTTGGAAGACAATGTGGGCGGACCGCGCTTGGAAGGAACCAAATGTAAGAATATAATCCTTCGCATTGCGGAGAGGCGCGCTGACGTGCGTGATGCTGTAGAGTGCCTCGGGCCAGAGCTCTGCGTCTTTCGGCGAGAACGGCAACATCTAGAACCCCCCCCCTTTTTTTTTTACCCGACGTCGCCGAGTCTACCGTCGCGTTCGCCATCGGATACGACTGACTGTAAGACGCTTGGACTGACCAGCAAAAGGAGACTATGCGGATCGTCATCATAAGCCTCGACCTTTAGTGTGGCCTTGAGCTGTACACGAACAACGCATCCTACGGTTGGCGGCTGACGGCTCCAGGCAACTTGAACTGCGTCTGCAACGGCGGTTTGACCTTGAACCCTCTCGCCATCTTCGGAGACGACACCAGCAACACCGCCGCCTCGATTTTAAACTGGACCATCCCCAGCGCTGTCGCCAATTGTGCTCAAAGTGCCACCTCGGACGGCACATAGACCGAGGCAGCCAACTACTGGTACTTCAGCACCACATCTCACGCAGAAATGGCCTCTTCTCTCCTTACCGCCACAGGCAGCGCGTATGGCCTTTTGGGCGCAAACCTTATGCACATCTCGGGTAACTAACAACTGTTCACTACAGCGACCACGGTCCCAACAAATACAGTGCGGCTATCAACGCCTGTTCCTCCACTTGACTGAATTCCGAAACGTGAATACGCTCTCTTCGAACGTGATCGATCCGATGCCGCCGAACCCTGGAGCATGTTCTGGAATGGCTTGGCCATATCCGGAGGGTACTGGAACGGCCTTGACTTCGTGACGGTTCGCTCTGGCAGCCGGTCAGAATAGCCTTATTGTCGAGACCAACAAAACCAGGATGTAACTGCAGCGCCGTCCTGCAAACTCGTATCTCCCGATACTTGGTACGAGCCACCCGACTCGACCGCGATGTTCACCACGGATCTAACTACCAACTACGATGGAACGTATGTGTATATATATTTCAACTCAACGTTCATCATCTTCGTCACCAACCACACCTCACAAGTCAATCAGACGTGGCATGCGTTTCCTCGCCGGCCGAGCTCACGTACTGTTGCAAGGCGACATCACCTTCCGGCGTTCTAACAAACTGCCATCGACGATGTCCAAGACGTCGACGCGTCGTGGGCATCGCCGTCATCGTTGAGACTGTTTGCTCAAGTCCCCGAAGTGGTTGAGCATCTCACTTGCAACGCCAACTGTATGTTGATGGGTAACTCAGCTCATTCACGTTATTCCGCTGCAAAGAAAATGAGATGACGGCAGGAAGAATAAAAATGGCTAAAATGGCTAAAATATCCTCCGAGTGCCGTGGCTCACTCACGGGTTTGAGGGGTCACACCCGCTGAACTAGTACTGACCAACCACGCTACTCAAAATTTTCAGCATGTTCGCCCACGCTGGCCGTTGATCTTATCCAGCGTCGCCACCCGCGCGTGGCTCCATCGTTTTGTGATGTCTGGCGGAGGTCGCCGAATTCGCCGGCCAAACGGCGTGCCCCGTTCCAACTCCCCACGATAACCGCAAGCGTCCGAACCCCCGTCCTCAACTGTAAGGCCCGAATTATCTCTGGGCCACAGGCTGCAACGACGATGGAGGACACGTCTCAGCTTGTTCTCGGCCCTGGCCTTCCGAAATTAGAGACCGTCTGCCGGGCCTCCCCATTGGTACGCGATCTCGTTCCAGTGGCAATTAGCTACGACTGACCAACTCTTCCTATCTCTCTCTCTACTTGAAAAATCACTTTATTCGATATTTCGACTCGTCGCGCCGGCGTATTCAGGACCTCCAATCGCCCTGTATACGTCAGCTTTACGCTCCTTCTCTCGTCGTAGTATTGGTTTTCATTTTCACCATCTACTCCTTCTCCATCCAGTACCCATCTTGGCTCCAAGCATTATTCAACCCTTTCAAGACCTTCTTAACCGTCGACGATGCAGAGGAAATTATCGCCCAAGCCGAACAAACGGGTTTGATCGATGGGGCCAAGCCAGCGCCAACTTCGGAACCTGAACCCGCTCCATCTTACGGCGCTCTTTGGAGAACTATCATCCTAACCGTTTTCTCTCTTCTTGAGAGTCTGGCATGGCTTGCTCTTGGTTCCTACCGCGCATACACCTTCTCCAAGACACCAACTCCCGAGATCCTCCCCATCTACATTGCCTTACCCTTCGTAACCGCCCTGACATGGCTCTACGCTTGCCTCAGATCCTTTACTCGATATCCGCGATCTACTCCTCCATACGATCTCTTCACCCTCTTCCTTGTCTACTTCACGGCTGGGTGTCTTGATTGGGCCGTGTTGTTGTATGAAAAAGCAACGATGGGGTGGCCCTGGCCTCAACGCATTGTTCTGGCTGCCATGGTATGGCACTGGATTACCGTACTTCTTCTCCTCATTGTCATTCTCAGAATGCCGCTAGGTGTCGAGAGCGCAAGGGTACAGCGGTACAAGAAGGTGCTCCACTCGACTTGTAATTCTTACCGCTGCGATCAAAGTTAACGTCCCTACTCCCTTTTCTAGGACGGCGGACTTGTAATGGAAGAGGATTACACCAGTCTATGGGGATGGATGTGAGCCTCTAAATTGTGCCGTTCCGAAGGATACTGACCCGTTGTCTAGAACGTTCTCGTGGGTGGTAGACCTCATCAACCGTGGCACTGAGAAAGACCTCGAAGAGAAGGACGTCCCGGAATTGAGCCCATCACTTCAGTCCAAACCCGTCTACCAGCGTTTCATGGAATTTCAGTGCGTCGCTTCCGAGCGTGTTCTCGATTTGTGACCGTCAGCTGAGCGTGCTATTTAGGCGGTCGACACTCCTTCGCCAGATTTTCTGGGCCAACTCGCTTGACGTTATGCTTGGATTTGTACTCGCTTTCGTTTACGTCGTTTTCTCATATTCCTCGCCGTTTTTCCTCAAGCTTATCCTCGACACAATCGAGGCCACCCCAGATCCTCCTTCCTTCCACTTCCGCTCTCGCGCATACATTTATGCTCTTCTGATGTTCCTCGCAGGAGTCGGGAAAGCAGAAGCATGCGCCCAGCTACTGTGGTTCGGACGAAGGGCGAGTACTCGGGCCCGGAGCGAATTGATGGCAACCATATACGTTAAGGCGCTAAGGCGGAAAGATTTTTCGGGCGTGGTCGAAAAGGATAATGAAAGCAAGGATAAGCAACAGAAAAGCGAGGATGGTGGAAATAGGGCAAACAACGCTGGAGCCGATACTGGAAAAATCGTCCAACTCATGGCTGCAGGTGCGATCCGGATGACGGTCACCAGATGGTTAAAGGCGTTCTAACCAGCTGCTCGCCCTTTGCTTCCCTTAGATGCCAATCACGTTGCAAATATGTTTGCCTTTGCACATGTTCTTTACGGTGCCCCTATGGAGATTGCGATTGCGTCCTTCATGCTCTACCGGTAGGCCCGCAACTTGATAATCGTGACCACCTCCGCCTCGACTGAGACCTCAGTTTTACAGGCTTCTTGGATCGCCTGCCTTTGTAGGCTTCGGTGTCCTTGTGTTAGCATCTCCTCTCAGCCATTTGCTCTCGAAAAGAGGTGCCACAGTACGTCCCCGCTCCCCTAAGACCGTTCTTGTGTGTTCGACTCGCCCACCATCTCCCCCACAGATTGGGCGGGGACTCTCCGCTGCTCGTGATAAAAGAATGTCGGTGATTAACGAGCTCATTGGGGGGATCAAGTTTATCAAGTTCTTCGCTTGGGAACCTCAATGGATCAAACGTACTCTCGACGCCAGGGACGATGAACTCAAGTGGCTCATCAAAGACCGAATCAATTCTACCCTATTCAGCTTACTCTGGGCTTTGGCTCCAACGTTTGTCAGCATCGTAAGCTTCCTCCTATATGTATGGCTAGGGAATGAACTCAGCATTGCGACAGCATTTACTGTGAGCGGAAGCGTATTGCCTTATTATAAGTTACCCCGAATATATAGTTTACCTTTATTCACTCTTCAGGCAATCGCATTGTTCAACGTGCGTCTATCCGCCTTCACCTGGAACCACACTAACTCGGTCACTCCTTCGTGTTCTTGCAGATGCTCAAGATACCTCTCAATGACATCCCCCAGCTCATCGTCCCGCTACTTCAAGCTGGGATCTCGCTCGACCGCATCTCCGTATTCCTTCAAGAGGAAGAAGTCTCCGATTACGTCTCGACTTTCAAATGCCTAGTTCTAACAAACCCTCCCACTTCCGACGAAACAAAGATCGGTTTCACCGGAGGCGCATGTTTTATTTGGGAGAAAGCTAAGGAGAAAAGGGACACAATAGGGAAGGGAATGGGCAAAGGAAAGATGAAGCGTAAAGCCTCTATTCCCGTGTTCACCGCTACGGGCGAAGGGGAGCCGTCGACCTCTATGACGGAAGCGCAATTTGAACTCAGGGATGTCGACGTTTTGTTCCCGGTTGGTAAACTGACCCTCGTTGTGGGACCAATAGCAAGCGGAAAGTCGGCACTGCTTATGGCCTTGCTGGGGGAAATGACCCCGGTTTCACTGTCCGGCGACTCTTCATCTCCTGTCCACCTTCCAAAGCACCCATATCAGCTTGAGCCGTCAACTGGGCTTTATAACTGTATATCTTATTGTGCTCAATCACCATGGCTGGAACATGCGACCATCCGCGACAACATTCTATTCTACTCGCCGTACGAAGAGGAGCGATATCGGGAGGTCATTGGAGCGTGTGCGCTGCGGCCAGACTTGGATATCCTAGAAGATGGTGACAGAACAGAGATTGGGGCCCGGGGAGTTAGTCTAAGTGGAGGACAGAAAGCAAGGGTCGCATTGGCAAGGGCAGTGTATGCAAGGACAAAGCACGTCATTCTCGACGATCCTCTTGCCGCAGGTAGGTCATTCATCGATCATATTTTTTCGAAATGAGGTGTCGACCCATTCACCTAGTTGATAGTCATACGGCCCGACATCTCTACGAGAATGTCCTACTTGGTCCGTTGATGAAAGAACGCACTTGTGTGAGCCCCTCGACCCATATCGCGTACCTGCCTGTGAACACTCACTCTCTTCAACAGATCCTGGTTACGCATCATGTTGACTTGGTTCGACCTGGTGCCCAATATCTCGTCCGCATGCTAGATGGTCGCATAGACACCAAGGGAAGCATTAAAGACCTAGAAGATCAAGGCGTGCTCCATATGATTATTGAGGACTCCGAACTGGAACGGAGAGCCACGGAAAATGATACTAAGACTCCGTCAGACGATGCAGAGACGGTCGCAGAAGCTGCCGCCGAAGAAAAGGCCGCTGAAGATGTGCAGCCTGTTCCAAATCACACCAGGTTGCATACAGACGCGACCGCTGTTGCTACCCGAGGCCCTCTCGCAAAAAGAAAAGCCAGAAAACTTGTGAAGGACGAAGAGCGTGCAAAAGGGAATGTCAAGTGGAAAATTTACACGACATATCTTGAAGCAGCCGGTTGGTTTACTTGGGTGTGGCTTATGATCTTCGTCGTTGGTTACCAGGTATGAAGAAGCTGAGATCTCTTGCTGGCGTTGAGGCTCATTCACGACACGTTCAGGGCATCGGAATTATTGAGAAGCTGTGGATCAAGGTTTGGGGAGAGCACTACCATGGCGACTCCACCGTTCTTGCCTCAAATCTGCGCTCGACCTACGGTGTAGATCATTCGGACACGACATCCCAATACTTGATGTCGTTTTCAGCGCTGTGTGGGCTTATGTTCGGTGATCAGGAGAGCACGCTTCTCCCGGGCATACCCGAACTGCCATCCGCGCATGAGCATCCTTTGTTTTACGTTGGAATATACGCTGGAATCGGCGTGTGTGCCGCATTTGTTAGCGTCAGCGACAGCATTGTGCAGTATTGGGGCTCTTACAAGTGAGTTTGTTGTCTCGAAGCCCGGGTCTCCACTAAATAACAAACAATGTAGGGCGTCGAAGCTGCTCTTTAAAAGGCTGCTCGACGCCGTGGTAGGATCACCGATGCGCTTTTTTGACACCACCCCTGCCGGCCGAATTCTAAACAGGTTCTCGAAAGACGTTGAAACGGTGGACTCTTCGCTTAGCGGGAGCCTTCGCAATACCTTGTCATGGGTGGCCACCCTCGTCGCGTCCATCCTAACCGTTGTAGTGGTCTTGCCTCAGTTCTTCCTTCCAGGATGTCTCGTTGCTTACTCCTACTACCGGCTCTCCTATGGCTACATCATCACGGGACGATCTCTACGAAGAATGGAGAGCACGACCAGAAGCCCCATTTTTGCGGCTTTCGGGGACATGCTGGAGGGTTTAGTCACTGTACGTGCATTCGCCAAAGAGGAAAAGTTCATCGATGCCACACACAGGAAGATCGACTTGACTACCAAAATGTGAGCGTTCTTGGAGCCCATGATTTTGTACCGTCCTGATCACCTTCTCTACAGGTTGTATTGCATTTGGATGACGAACCGATGGCTTTTGCTGTGCTTCGACACCCTCGGCGCTTTCTCGACACTTGTTGCGACGCTATTCGCTCTTTCTCGACTCGATGCTGGGCTTGCCGGTCTAACCATCACGTCGGCGATGGCATACACGATGTCGGTCTACTGTAAGTGAATGCAATTACGCGGATTGACGGGGGTTTATTATCTATCGCTCTAGGGACCTGCCGAATGGTAACACAACTTGAGAGTAAGAACACAGTCAGCGATTCATGATCAGACGCTGACGTGCATTTCATCCAGTGGACCTTAACAGCGTTGAGCGTGTCGTCGAATATCTCGACCTACCTCAGGAGCCAGCTGCAATAATCGAGTCAAACCGAGTGCCCGCTTATTGGCCAAGTTCCGAATCTAACCAATTAATCGTGGTTGAAGATTTGGTCATTCGGTACTCCCCCGAACTTCCTGCCGTTCTGCATGATGTCTCGTTCCAACTCAAGCCCAAGGAGAGGGTCGGGTTACTTGGGCGAACAGGATCAGGGAAGAGTACCTTGGCCATGGCTCTTCTACGCTTCGTCGATCCCTCAAGCGGAAAGATTATCATCGATGGAATCGATATCTCGACGATCGGGCTCCATGACTTGCGATCTCGTGTTGTAAGTGCCTCCTGCATAGCGATGATATATGAACTAATCTCCTCTACAATCTCACAAGATGATCATTCCCCAAGATGCTGTGCTCTTCTCCGGTACTATGAGAGAAAACCTCGACCCTTTCAACGAGCATTCGGACGAGGAGTGCCTGGATGCGTTGGAACGTGTACGCATCAATGGCAGCACCCCAGCGTCCCGCCGCACGTCTCGAGCGCCGTCTATCCATGGGAAGGTGCGGCCAGACGAGGTCGAGACCGCTTCCATTGTGACAACAAAGACCGGTACAACACAATATGACGATCAAAAGCATGCCATTGGATTGAAGTCCAAAGTCAGCACTGGGGGAACTAATTTTTCTCAAGGCCAGAGACAGCTGATCACTATGGCCCGGGCCCTTCTTCGGAGGAGCTCCATCATAATAATGGTAGGCCTTCTGCTGGGCACAAGTTCTTTCGCGGGCTGATGGATGTCGGGCAGGATGAAGCAACAAGCTCGATAGACTTCCACACCGACGCTTTGGTTCAGCGAACGATTCGGGAAGAATTCTCCAACTCTTTGCTGATAACCATAGCACACCGTATTCGCACTGTGAGTACCCAGCTACCTTGGTCCTGATGCGGGATCTAATAAGAACTTTGCTAGATTATCGATTATGACCGACTAATTGTCCTGGATCAAGGTCGTATTGTTGAATTTGACACACCTCTCAACCTCATCCAGAGAGAGGGAGGAGTTTTTCGTGGCATGTGTTTAAAGAGCGGGCATTTTGAGGAGCTCCTAGTTACATGTTCGGCAAAAAAACTGGTCGGATAACTTTGTTGTTACTTTCACCAATGAATATAGTTATTGACGGACGATCCTTACTCTCAACTGAGAATCCCTGGGTTTCTTTGCATAAAGGAGTGATGGAAAAGCGTTCTCCTTATACTGAGGCGCGTGAGGAAATACTACGCTTCTGCGAGTCGGCGTCTTCATAGCACCCGTCTGTGTTTCATTCATTCAGTATGGTGATCCCAATCCGCCTTATGTATGTATTGATCCGCGAGCAGTATTCAAATCACCAGCGAGCCTTTGGAACCAGTATCATGCTCTCCCCCTCTTCCTCCCTAACCTTCCCCAAGAATCTGTCCAACCGTCTCCGGACCCCATGATCGGGAGAGAGCCCGCTCATCATGAGCGAATCGGCAACCATAGACGCGTACTGAATCTTATCGGACTTTGTTAAAGCCTCATCCTCGGCGTTCTCCTGGATACTGCCGGAAGGAGTCGGTGTGGAAGCAGACTTCGAAAGAGTCTTCGAGTCGAGGAGGTAGGTGACCGCCCGACTGAGCCTGGATTTCGTTGCGATACTTGGATCGTACAGTATCACAGCCCCTTGTCCACTCTCCTCAGCCTCGCGGGCAGCAGTCTTGGCTGCTGTTGCAGCACGAACTGCCGCAAGGGACGTAGGCGCTGAGTTTCCCCCCTTCCTCGGCATGATCTTCTTTGCCTTGGGAGCTGAGACTGGCGATTTGGTTTCCCCTGAAGGGCTGGTTGGGGATCTGCCTTCTTGTGTCGCGTCCTGCGGGGACGATCTCCCAGAATGGCTGTCCTTTCCGTTGGCCTTGAACGAGTTGGGCCCAGACGCGGGAACTTGAACGGGGATGGAAAGTGCGAGTCCAGTGGAATGGTGGTGTCCAGTACCTTTCCCCTTCCCTTTTCCTTTGCCCTTTCGATCCTCTTCTTCCTTCCCTCCGGTCCCAACAACCAAAGGAACTGTGATACTTCCCCTCTTCATCTCGCCCTCATCTTCCACCTTATTCCGCTCACGTTCTCCAGGCGCTAGAGGCGTCGGTGGTATCGGCGGGCTGCGGGCCCAGACGTCGTGCTGTCCGTTTGTATTCCAGTAGGCAGGGTCTAGCAATGGTTCGGCTACTTCAAGTCGCCAGCTACGCATAGCCAGAGCGCTACAAGTGACGATGCGCTCCGTATCAGACGCTGCTTCGGCGCAAAGCTCAGCGATCCGGCGCAACTGTTCCAGGTACTTCTTTTCTTCCGGAGTCGAACTATCGGTTGGCGACATAGTTTCGGCGTCATAACCCCACTTTCGCCATTCCGCGTGCTTTCGAGCCTCGAGTTTCTTAAGATCTATGCTTCAAGGACAACGGGGTGAGGATATTGCCCGAGCTACTCGACTGGGAGAAACGCAACGCACCTTCCTTGGTCTTCTTGGTTGAAGTAAGGGCAGCGTTGAGAGACTTTTCACGCTTTTGTACTTTATTGCTGTCTTTCCTGTCAGAAATCGTGACGGATGCGAGGTCTGCAGGGAGCATCATTTGAGGTAGGCCCACGACGCGATGAACGGGAGATACGCACCCTTTAAGACGCTCGCCGCGACAACATCCGCAAGACTGATCCACCCACAGCCCTCGTCGATAGCGCGCATAATAAAATGCCGGTTGAGGTAGGCAAAGAGGCGATTGATTTGGGCGGCTCCTGATGAAAATCTTGTATACGCCTTGCAATAGTATTCGACTAGTACCAGTTCATCTCCAAAAGCCTGGTGTGATTGGTCCTTCGCCTGCCCACTAGGTACAGTAGCCTTGGCCTTTCCCTTGCGGGTAGAACTCTTGCTCAAAGTCGTCGGGACGGGCGAGGCGGTAGCCTTGGTAGTGAAGTTGGGCAAAGGTGCGTTGAGTCGGATTTCGCGAGCCAGATCTCGAAAATAGTCATCGAGAAGGCTGTATAGTTCATAGCCAATCATTGCGCGGACGCGCTCGAACTTATCCATCGAGGCCTCCTTGTCCGGATCAAAACCGTCCCTCATGCCCGTTGCGCCGGTCATACCAAAACCGGGAACACCAGAAATACCGGTTCGCGAGGCCGTTGCAAAATTGTAGACCTAAGGTTTGAATGTGGTTAGCAAGGCAGATCTCTTCAACGAATGAGGTGTGCTCGGGCCCTTGGGAAAGTCATAGCGGAGTACATCCAACGGGTCGTCGACGGTCGCGGAGCCAAGTTCGAGAGTATTTCCGAGACTTTTAACAGTAGCAAGCCGGCTGCAAGTAGTGCGTAGCATCGAAGAGCCGCGTTTAACGGGGCAGGTAGGAATTTTTAAACCGCGACGCCGAAGATGGGCAAGAGCCAATTGCGAACCCCGTTCGGCAACAAGACAGTCCTTGAGACTCTCGTAATGACGTTCTTAATCCAGAATCACAGAATGTGGAGAAGAGGGATATGGGTAGAAGTCAAGATACATCAAAGAGCCGAGGACTCACGACGGTGTAAATGCTAGAGTGCTGCGCGACGGGTAATATTGGTGCCCTATTGTCTGGCTGAGGGCCTGGCACCGGGTCGCGCATAATGTAGTTGAGAGATGGTAAAATGTAGCTCCATGTCGCTGAAACTAGAACCCGAAAGGATCATAGAGCAAGCTCAGTCAGAAGTCGAATCCCGTAGGTTGCTGGACAGAGCTCACCTGTACTCATGTCGCTGCCACTTGCGCTATTCTCCGCCTTCTTGTGCCCTGCCATCGCCATTGCAATCGAGTGCATGATGGGCGAGTGTTGCTTGTTATGCGTCTGTTGACGACGGGTGTTGGTGGTCGATGCGCCGAAGGAGACTTTGGAGATTTTCGTTTGTGTGTGGGACTTGGTTACTTTTTCCCTGAGATCCGTCAAACCAGATCCCTTGACTCTCCCCCCTCGGTCCCCAGGACTCGTTATCGCCATGACCAGGAACAGGAAGAAAACCTTCAAGAACAGGAAACGCGCTGACGACAACGAAGTCGTCATAAACAAAGACGGCTGGACTAATCGACCATCGATGCCAGAGCGTGAGGGAGAGTGGACGACGGACTGGGCAAATACAAAATTCGAGGCGTACTACAGGTACTTCCAGAAGATCCTGCCGGAAGAGGAGTGGGATACGTTCATGGAGTACATGAGAAAAACCCTGCCGACGACGTTCAGACTCCCGGCAGGTAAATTGTGAGTGGGACTGGTTAAGTGCTCTTGAGCATCGCTAGGCTAACGCTTGCATGCGTAGAACTACACCAACCATAGTTGACATCATTGCCACCGTTCATATCCCTCACCTCTCTGGGATCGAATTTGAAGGAGAGAACGTCGATCCACCGAGAATCCTTCCCTGGTGAGTTTCTTTATCGCGCAGCTGCTGTCATGGCGCTTATGATTCCCTCCAGGTACCCGAGAGGTTTAGGCTATGAATTCAGCGCACCCAAACGAGTTCTCAGAAAGCTGCCCGAGATGAAAGAGTTCCACCAATTCCTTGTCTATCAAACAGAAGTCGTATGTAGAGGCTCGCCCCATCTGTTTTCACCTCGGTTAACGCTTTTCGTTGACTTCGCAGGGTAACGTTTCGCGGCAAGAGGCAGTCTCGATGGTCCCGCCTCTACTCCTTGACGTTCAACCTCATCATGTCGTCCTGGATGCTTGCGCGTCGCCGGGCTCTAAAACTGCCCAATTGGTCGAAGCGCTTCACACAAGGATTGATCCAACGTCTGGAGACGCCTCTTTCGTCCCCTTTCCCAGCGGAATAGTCATTGCAAACGACTCTGAGTATACCCGAGCACAACTTCTCGTTCACCAATCAGCAAGGTTGCCCACCCCTTCTTTGATGGTGACGAACCTTGATGCGAGCCTCTTCCCTACGCTGCGAGTAAGTCTGCTTTGGCATTACACTTCCCTAGTCTGGCTTATGAATGGTTCTCTGCCATAGACCGAAAACGGCGAACCGCTCCTCTTCGACCGGATCCTTTGCGACGTACCTTGTAGCGGAGACGGTACCCTACGCAAAAACGTTGGTATATGGAAGAAATGGAACGTGGGGGACGGGAATGGTCTTCACAGGTTCGAAGCCCGTTCCTTTCTAATCCTTCTACCTTTCTAACTGTTCCACATCGGGCGCCTCATTTCCGGAAGTCTTCAGCTGCGGATTCTTCTCAGAGCCATGAATATGCTCAGACCAGGAGGGAAAATTGTCTATTCAACTTGCTCAATGAATCCCATAGAGAATGAGGCTGTTCTCGCAGCCGCGTTGAACCAACATCCAGGTTCGCCCTCGCTCGCCTCCGAGTTTTGCATCTCTAGTAACTTTTCGACAAGAAAGGGCAATATCTACTCGCCCCCACCTCCCACCTTCTACCCGGTCTCATTCGTCGGCCTGGACTTGCTAGTTGGAAAATCGCAACCGGCGTGCCGAGCAAGGAGGCTGAGGTATTGACGGATGAGGGGGATTTGAACAATCATCAAGACTTTGACAGCTACGAGGCATACTGCCAAGCGACAGATGGTGGAGAGATGAAGGTGCGAGTGCACTGCTGTTTTGATGAGAGGAGAAAACTGAGCCTGAGGCAATGTTGCCAATAGTTCGGCCGTCCAAAGTTCCATAAGTCTATGTGGCCACCGGTGAATGTTAGCGAACTCGGACTCGAGAACTGGTTCGTGCTTTGCTAATGGCACCTAATGCGACATGGGGTGACCTAGGCTATGATTCTATCAGCCTCCGAATTTATCCTCACCTTCAAAACACTGGCGGATTCTTCGTGGCCTTGATGCATAAACTACCGGGAAGTCCCGAAGCGTAAGTGCACCCTTGCCTTTTTTCCTCCTCGAGCGTCATCCCTAACCATTCTACGATTTAGCACATCGTTCCCCGATCCCACCACTACCTCCGTAGACCTTCCTGGAGACAGCGTTCCTGAACGCGATGATTCTGTGCTGAAATCCCCAACGAAACGGGCCGCATCCCCTCCCTCTCAGCCACCTCTTCCCAAAAAGGCTAAGATGTCCAAAAACTGGAACTCGAAGGGAACGAACGCTAAATCTGGAATGGTTATTGGCTCGATTGGAACGAATCCTGGTGGTGCGGTATTTAAGGAAGCACCGTTTACGTTTATCAGCGAAGCAGACCCCCTATTGCAGGAGAGCTTGCGAGTACATTTTCTTCAAATTGCGATTTCATTTTTGTATTGATCCATTGCGTCGTTATTCAACAGAAAACGCCTCCATCTCAATTCGTCTTTTCCGTCAGCCAACGTATTCGTACGACACCCGCCAACAGATTTTATGAAGACCTTCTACTTTTGCAACTCGCTTGTTAAATCAGTCATTCTACACAACCCGCTCGAGAGAATACGCCTGGTTTCGGCTGGTGTAAAAGCTTTTTCAAGACAAGATATGGGACCCGCCAAATCACTTCCGTCCCAAACGAGCCCTGCTGACGACACCCACGTGGAAGAGAGCGGGGATATTAACGGAGGTGTCGCGATCAACCACCCAAAAGATCGTCAAGTTGCTCTACGGTTTACGAATGAAGGCATACTGACGGTCGTCGACTTCGTCGATGATGGAGTCAAGGTTC
>KN823002.1:100828-116566 GCA_000827465.1 Tulasnella calospora MUT 4182 | reverse complement strand
GAATCCTGGTGGTGCGGTATTTAAGGAAGCACCGTTTACGTTTATCAGCGAAGCAGACCCCCTATTGCAGGAGAGCTTGCGAGTACATTTTCTTCAAATTGCGATTTCATTTTTGTATTGATCCATTGCGTCGTTATTCAACAGAAAACGCCTCCATCTCAATTCGTCTTTTCCGTCAGCCAACGTATTCGTACGACACCCGCCAACAGATTTTATGAAGACCTTCTACTTTTGCAACTCGCTTGTTAAATCAGTCATTCTACACAACCCGCTCGAGAGAATACGCCTGGTTTCGGCTGGTGTAAAAGCTTTTTCAAGACAAGATATGGGACCCGCCAAATCACTTCCGTCCCAAACGAGCCCTGCTGACGACACCCACGTGGAAGAGAGCGGGGATATTAACGGAGGTGTCGCGATCAACCACCCAAAAGATCGTCAAGTTGCTCTACGGTTTACGAATGAAGGCATACTGACGGTCGTCGACTTCGTCGATGATGGAGTCAAGGTTCATGCGGACCTGGAGACATTGAAGAGTTTACTATCCATGCAGTTCCCATTACTGGACCAATTAACCAGCGGAAGCTTCGCTGAATCAACCCGATCGAAACGTATGTTCTAAACTGCCAGCTATATGAACCATCTCACTTTATTCGATTGACTAGCCACCGGAAGCTATATTGTCGCCGTGAAACCGGGAAAGACTGACGATGGCGTGTAAGCCCGAACCTCACCATTCCATCCTCATTCGCCAACTCATTTCAATATCGTACCAGTCTCCGACACACTCTGATCCTTCCTTTATGGAAATCGAGCACTTCTGTTTCCCTGATGGTGGATAAACAGGGTAAATCGTAAGTGTTTTATATATTTCCACCGGTTTCCAGTCAACTCGTTTTAACAAGCTGTCGGTGTAGCGCTATCAGTTTGCAGGTTTTCGGAAAAGACGTTAGTGTCGTCCCAAAGACCGAAGAGCCTTCCGCAAAGAATCAAATCGGAGATCTCGAAGATGAATTATAATTGTGCAAGATCCCTTGGTAGACTTGGTTTGTGTAGAATGACCCCTCACCACTTGTGAAATGAGTGCGGTGTGGCCCTTCTTCTCCCACACGACAACCGTTTACTTCACTCTCAAAGGGATTGGTGCCGTAAACCCCAATGCGCGCCATGGGTTCCCTGAAGTAAAGCCGGCGCGATATCAGCCTCGGAAACAATACATGTACAATGAAACCGCGGGAAACGCATACGATCCCCCCCGCCTCACCAGCCACCATAACTTGAATCTCTGCTTCGAATCAGGATTGCGGCCTGTTAGAATCTATTATTACTATTCTCCGGGACGAACCTCTTCTTCTTGATTCTATTGCCCGCCCTATATTACCGGCGAATTCGCGGCGTACCTCGACATTCTTCGGTATTCCGAGTTGCTCGGGGGTTACCAATTTTGACCGCTTTGTCCGTGAAAATCGTTCAAGTGACCCACGCCAACTTCGAGATATTCTTGCTCCTCCGAGTCCCTCCGTATATCTAAAATAAGCCTGCATTTCTTGGGGGTGCCGACAAACCAACGGCAGTCGAATTGCTTCTCCACGGAGATACCAGGGAAACTTTCGGGATCATTGGCAAGTTGTAGATCTTGCCTTAGCTTCCGAATCGCCCTCCAAGCACATTTGTCGCAGACAATCCGTATGGAGATAGTCGTTGGTTGAGGGAAGTGAGAAGAGCAAGTAATAAACGTCAATCGGCGGTTTTCCGGTTGAACCCCATTCGTTCGAGTGCTCGCCCATCGCAATTCTACAAACTCGAGAGAAGCCAAGGAATGTCTCAGACAGTATTAACTGCGCGCACCAGATGACTTTCTGCCCTGTTCGGAAAGGGCGATCTTCGGCGGGGCTGTCTGGACGGGGCCGATCAGCATGGGGCAAGAAGCCTTAAGGATTGTAGGCGCTACCTAGACTATAAAATCGTCTCCCAAACTGTCGACGGTTGCTCAACACTACTCACCTCGTGCTTAACCATGGTATCTCTCAAGACTGTCTTCGCAACCTTGGCTGCTGCCATCGGAGCCAACGCCGCTGCCGGCTCGCTTCAACAAGTCACTGGCAGCTTCGGGACGAATCCTAACAACGTCGGTACGAATAGTTCGCCAATTATTCATGCGTAGAATTATTATTCACCTCTCTTGATATAGGCTTCTATTACTACAAACCCGCCAATCTCCCAGCCAAGCCTGCGCTTATCGTCGCTATTCACTATTGCACTGGATCTGCCCAGGCTTATTTCAGCGGTACCCAATATGCCAACCTTGCCGACACTAACAAATATATCGTCATCTACCCGGACTCACCTCGAAGCGGCAAATGCTTCGACGTTCACTCGTATGTGCCGTTGAGATCGTCTCTTAATTATACTCAAATCTCCATCGCATTCAGGCCTCAAACCTTGTCGCACAACGGTGGTGGCGACTCCCAGGGTATTGCGTCAATGGTCGCCTACGCAATCAGCACCTGGGGAGTTGACGCAGGCCGCGTTTTTGTCACTGGCAGTTCGTCTGGTGCCATGATGACAAACGTTATGGCTGGTTCAGTGAGTCTTGTTCGTTCGGTCGTAGATGCTCGGTCGTTCATCATTTTCCCCAAAGTACCCCAATCTTTTCCAAGCAGCCTCTGCCTACTCTGGTGTGCCTTTCGCTTGCTTCGCCGGCAGTGGCGAGTGGAATAGCTCTTGTGCCAACGGTCAAACTTCCAAGACAGGACCACAATGGGTGAGTACTGCTAGTGTTCGAATCGCCCAACCTCCATACGCTAATATTTGAATTTTTAGGGTGATCTAGTTCGTGCAGCTTATCCCGGGTATTCAGGACCTCGACCCAGAATGATGCTCTGGCACGGCACCGCGTGCGTATGACTAGCAACTTTATCGAGTCGCAGCTGATCAAAGTCCTGTTGTAGCGACACCACCCTGTACTATGCTAATTTACAACAGGAAATCCTTGAGTGGACTAACGTTCTTGGTGTCTCGAGCACCCCGACGACCACAACGCAGAACGATCCTCAGTCCAGCTACACTCACACCGCTTACGGTTGCGTCGTTCAGGCATACTCGGGGGCTGGCGTTGGCCACACTGTTCCTGTCCATGAGAGCATTGACCTGCAGTGGTTTGGAATCACTGCAGGCGGTCCCAGTTGCGTTGGTGGAACCACCACGACCACCACCAATGGCGTTACGACCACCACCAACGGCGTTACGACAACCACCCCAACCACATCTCAGACTACGACCACGACCACGACCACTAGCGGAGGTGCAACCGCACCGCATTGGGGTACGCCCATAGTTTCTTTAAGTGTGAAGATGAAGCTAATTAGGAATATCTCCCCACATCACAGGCCAATGTGGAGGTTCGTGAATTGTTTATGTTGGCTCACACTTGCGCTGATATACTCTCTATAATTAGGACAAGGGTGGACTGGTCCGACTGTCTGCGCTGCTCCGTACACTTGCCAATATTCCAACGGTATGTCCTAGTAGCAACGGGCCTTGAATTATTACTCACCATACTTTCGAATAGCATGGTACTCTCAGTGCCTCTAAAGAGATACTGGTGTGGAGCTTCACTAGGGAATTGTCTGTCATTGCTCGCGACTTTATACATTTTTTGGATCGTTCGACGGTCAATGGCATTTTTTCGTTCCAGACTTCTTACCAGCACTACTGCGTCTCCAACTATCGTTTCAAGAAGTTTGATTTGCGATGCCTAAGTCTTGAGGATTATTTCGAAAGTACTCTCTCCTAGGTTGATCGTTTCTTATCCGAGGTCCGTCGAAGGTTACTCAGAACATCTACTTTCAACAATTCAGGGGTTTTTGGAAAGAGTAGCCTCAAGTGAACGAGCGTCAGATACCTGCCAGCACCATCCACTTATTCTGCACATCCTTTGAAAGAGTCTCTCCTGCAGGAATTGCACGTCATCGGTGTCCCCTCGGTTCCTTCATGTTCGTTATCGTTGGCACTTCCGATTGGATTTTGAGGCTTTGATCACACATGACCCTAATTTAGCAATTCCTTAAAGAAGAAGAGTGAGTCGGTGGGATCCTAGTAGATTGGGAAGGACTCGTGTTCCTGTCTGCTAGGTGTTGCAATGGCACCTTGTTCCTGGGCTTATTGAAAGATGCAAGAAAACGCGCGCGGTGGGCGGATGATCCAAAACTCGAGGTTGAATTGAAAGAGTGTACATGTCCACGGGGGAGAGGGTATATCATTCGTATGGAGGCATGTCTATTCGTCACTAGGTCTCGGCTTATGAAGGCTGAACCTTGAAGGACTCCCAAGACTTATGGCGCGTGAAGCGCTCAAGTTCGTGGAGCTGCGTCCATGTCCCAAGCCACGTTCGTACTCGAGTCGAATATGAACTTGCCCAGTGCCGTTGCGAAGCTCGGTCCAGACGTCTGCGGCAAGAAGAGGCGAGGGTGCGTTCGGCTGTAAGTGGCGCCAGATCTGCGGAGGGCGAGGGTCAATCAGAATCGTCGATGCACCGGTTTAAGATTGAGTACCTCGATGTCGGCTTCGCCCAGGCACTTGTCTTTGGCAAAGCTCTTATCATCGTAAATACCCAAGTGCATCGTCCGAATGTCTGGTGTTACTTGGAAGCTGAAGGTTTCATCCCTAGTGCAAGGAGTCAGTTAGGGAATCCGTCGAGGCGGTAATGACGAGTGATCTCACCACTCAGGAGTCAAAGTTTTTCCAGCATGTTTTGTCTTGAACTTCTCCTTTCCGACTCTAAGAACGAGGTACGGCTTGACAGAGCTTTCTCCTGCTGTAGACAAATCCTTGGCTCCGACAACGACGACCTTGACGAGGCCGACATTGGGCTGGGGGACGAGGTCTTGGGTGGGTGGGATAGTCGTGCCAGCAGCAACGGCAGCGGCTGGACTCGCATTGGGACCAGCAGGCATGGATATTTGGGCTGGAGGGGGTTCTACGTCCGATTCATCACTCTCCTTGATCGACTTGGACCTCTTGAAAACTCCAGTAACGTGTCGCCCGACACTTCCTACCCCTTGAACGACGCCCTTTCCAGCACCAAGGGGCAGACCACCGAGCTGGGTCATAGCTCTCCCGGCGGTAGAGAACGTCGAAGTATTCTTCCTCGCCTTGGCAATAATCGCGGGAGTGAAAGTTAGTCTTAGCAGGATCTCGCCCTTTTCCCCGTGTTTGGCCGAAGTGATAGGGATGACTTGCTCCATCGACTGGAAAGGTTCAATGTCGGCAAGTTCTATCCGGCCGATCCCAAGTGATTTCGCTTGTTCAATTTGGTTCCAGTCGAACACCTCCAGGGTAAAGTCCGCCGCAACACGTGAAGGCTTGCCGGGAAGATGCATCAGGGTTGGGCCTATGATCTGGAAATACTAACTTACCACTTGAACCGAGAAGGTCTCGTTCCATTCGGGGGTCACGGTCTTCTTCTTGGTGTCAGACTTGAACGCCTTCTGCCCGTTGAGCGTGAACACCACGAAGGGATCGGATTTGCCTAGCCGCCATTCTAATTAAGCTTCGAATAGACCAAAAATATCAGGGGACCAACCGCTTCGATCAGCACCTCGAATGTCCTTTCCGCTGACCAACTCAACGCGGAGTGTACCCATGTCTAAAAGAAGGCAACACGTTAATAAGAAGGGTGAGGTGCCAGGAAAGCTTACTTACTGTTGAGGCTTTCTCTAGGGTCGAGCTTGATAGGGACAGGGACGAACTTGGACGAAATGACAACAGAGCCAACAGACGTGCCATCTCTACTCAGGGTGAACTCGGTGTCTTTATCCTAATGAGAATATCCCGACCAAGTTAAAACACCGCATGCCCCATCAGATCAAGTGACTCACAAGGCAGCGTTCAAGGAAATCCTTCGTATCGCACTGGAAGTCTCCAAGAATATCCTCTTTCTCGCCTTCGTCGTGCTCGTTTAGTCGTAGCCACACACGACCGAAATCCAGCTCCTTGACAAAGCCCTCGCCGATTGCGTCCCATTTGGCATGTGCGGACGACCTCGCTTTCTCCGTTGCAAAGGATGGCCAATATGAGTCGTCGAGGAGAACTTCCAAACGAGCCTTGTGGAAGATTTTGCCAGACTTGACATTGAAAATGAGAATGCCGGATGCTGCGGGTGACCCGCAAAGTCAGGTAGACAGCCAACGCCGTGTGGCTCTCGCACTTACATGTATGGAGTAATTGTTCTCGTGAAACCTCGATAGAGCCACGCTCCGGTGATGCAGACTTGTTCCTTTCGGACGCCGCGGTTGGACCCGTACCAGTCTTCGTGGTTTCCACGCCTCGCTGGTCTTGCGCAGGTAACGGCGTAGCAGGTGTAAGAGGGGTCGTTGGAGTAGTGGGCTCGCCAACGGTTATGCCGTCTGGTACCTTTTCGTGTTCTTCATCCGAGCTGCTGACAGAGCCGTCCGCGCTGGCCACGTCATCTCCTTCATCACCGTGAACACCAGATTCACGAGCACCTTCTTCAACAGCTTTTTCCAGCTCATTCCTCTGGTCGAACTCGATACCCTTAATGTTGAGCGAAGGCACAAACTCGGCCTCGTATTCCAAAACTCCTTTTGAAATGTTTTTGTCCAGGAATATAGGACTGTTGCGAGAAATTTTGCCGTTGCTGGTGTAAGGGAAGTCATGATTATCCCGATCGGCAACTGCCAAGTCGTTGACTTTGAGTTCGACAGCACCGAGACTACGATCCTAGGATATTTGTTGTGTCAGTCTATGTTGCCGCGAAAATTACCTATAAGGCGCATACCTTTCCGATATTTTGATAGTCCATTACCTCCAAAACGAGAGTCTAGAAATGTGAAAAGGAGAACGGCTGAAGTGAGAACGAGACAGAAGACGTAAGCATATCGCGAACCTCTCGAAGTTGGTGAACGGGAACGTATATGATTTGGTCGAACTCCGGGTTGAGGTCTAGAGAAGACGTGTCAGGCGGACTTCGTAGGCCTCGCTGCTACTCAACGTACTGTTGTTGATAACATCGGTCCGAGACTTGATAACACCGTTGAGCATAACGCGAACGTATGGGTCAGACTTGCCACCGAGGGTAGACTCGACGTTCCTATGAGAAACGATGAATACCAGCACTAACAAAGGAGTTCGCCAACACTCACTTGACGTCTTTGGCGCGCTTAATCCTATAGGTGAAGTCAGCCCAGAGAACCACGATTAAGAAGCGGCGATGGACCCACCATAGCCGAACGAGACCGATGGGAGGGGTATAGGTTCCGGCGCCTTGGAGACTGCCAGCCATGTTCAATGGCTTCCACTCCGCACTAATCCTGACTCTACCAGTGTTGCAGCCGCTCAACATCCACCAGCAATTCTCCCTGCCCCTCTTTTGAGTTGCCGTTAAAAGGTCCTCCAGTCTAGCTGTCATGTAGCCGATGATCGGGTCCTTCAAGAAATCCCTTTCGTCGATCACTTTGATAGTGATGGTTGAGCGTTTCTTGTTGGGCACAAGGAATTCTGTAGGAGTTTCCCAGACAGGCGCGAGGGTATGTTTGGCGGTGTGGGTCGTAACTTGCGGTGTCTTTGCGCCAGAGAGGAATACTTTGACGAGAGGGTTCAGATCTGAGGACATACCGCGGGAGCGATCGAGATCCTTGGCCTGGTGAACAGTGAGACGGCAAATGCCAACGTTGGATTCTGGAAGAGGTTCAGGTTTACCGTCGACTACAGCAGGTGTGACGACGGGGAAGTACGAGCTGTGATGGAGAGGTCAGTAAAGTCCTGCAGAAACCGTAGCGATCACTCACATATCGAACTGAAGCTCCCCACGTTCCTTCCCGTCTCGCATAATCTCTTTGACGATACCTTCCTGCGTAGCATCCTCCAAAATAGAATTCAACTCAAAGTTGACCTGGCCGAGCGACGTGTCCTTTCTGTAAAAGGGCCATTACCGGTCAGCACCAATTTGCATGCAGCAATTAGCAGAAGCAGCTAACCGGTGTTCGTTGTGGTCCATGACTGATAAAGTCAATATCTCGTTCAAGTTCGCCTGGTTGAGCACCACGAAGTGAGTGGCACCCCAGTGCGGGTTGATGGTGCTGGGTCTGAATCCTGTGCGGCAGAGCTGAGCGCGGTTGTTGATGGAGATGCTGACATAGGGGTCGGGAGTTCCGCCGCCAATCTTGCCGCCTTTGATGTTTTTCCCAGAGACGAGGTGGATCTGGAGCACGCCGACAGCAGCATCTGAAGATGAGCCGAGTGGTCAGTGTCCAGAAGCACTCGCGAGCTACAAGATCTGCGTACCGATTGGTGCGCCGCTGAGCAGCTGTTCCAGATTCAATGTAAAGACTTTGGGGCGCAGAATCAGCTCATCAGTGCTGTTTTGGGGAAAG
Source organism: Tulasnella calospora MUT 4182 (assembly GCA_000827465.1). Lineage (NCBI taxonomy): Eukaryota > Fungi > Basidiomycota > Agaricomycetes > Cantharellales > Tulasnellaceae > Tulasnella > Tulasnella calospora. The sequence goes on along the minus strand of KN823002.1, from coordinate 108,176 downwards.
GCGTTCGTCGAAAACGCGCACCGTTTGGCTCATACATCATCGGACCAAGAATGGAATGGACCGTTTCGCGGACGAAGGCGGAGAGGCCAGGGATCTATGACGAATGACACGTTTAGCACCAAGTCAAACTCCCAGATAATTCAAACGCACGTTTCCAATGTCGAAACCAAAAGTCTCCCCTCCGATCGGCTTGAGAACATAGTCGAAAACTGGCTTTTCAGTAAAGGACATCTCAACGGTCTGGCAAGAGTCGGATAGTAAGCGAAAGAACGCGTCTACGGATTGTCTGTCAAGCACACCTTGATATGAGGAAAGTTTTGCATTAGCTTCATCCGCACCCGCATTTTGCCAGCGAAGGTCATATCCTCGACGAGAATGGGGAGCGTTGCTACTGCAGGGCCTTTGCCGACTTTAACGTCCAAAACGATCTGGAAGTGACGTGGGATATTGGTGAGGAAGTATCAAAAGGGAGTATGCGGAGCATTCGCTAACCTTTGGGTTGCTCCTCAGCTTTGCCTGTTCAGGAGTGACGTTATGCATGTCTGTTGGAGTGAACTTGACAGCCCAATCCATTAGGATGGTGTCGTCGGGAGTGAAGGGATCGGTCTTGACTGTTGGCGGCATATCGTGAGGGTCCAGACCAGACACCTGCAAAATCCACACGAGAACGAACCTGAAACGATGTAAGGAGCCGTGCTTCCAAACGTAAAAGTTCCCAATTTGAGGGAGTCGAGGAAACTTGGAGTGGAGTATGAGAGGACCTGCTCGACGGCGGCCCCGATGGACTTGCTCAGGGTGGGCTCGTAGATCTTCCAAAACCTTTCGAGAAATTCATTCATCCAGTCGGCCGACTCGGCGGTATGCACGAGCCTCTTCTTGACGAGCTCTCGTTGAATGTCTTCCTTTGCCCGAGTGCGGAACCTCTGAACGCTGCTAGAGTAATAACTCGCGCAGAAAGCGAGGATGATGAACAGCCATCCCAGGCCAAGGCGAAGCAGAGTTGCGAGATGGGTTGCGAGGACGGCAAACACGATGATTCCTGCATTGTGATACCACTCTCCGTAGTACATGTCGTTGAGCCACGCGTGGATGACGTTTCTTTCGGCTTGAATTGCGGTTGGAGTTGGATCGTCGATGCCACTGACCTGACGCCATCCGACCTTGGCGTTTGAAAACCAGTCTGGTAATTCCCCGACGGGCTTTGCTGGCATTGAGCCTGGGGCGGCCGTTGCTGGGTCCTTGTCCTCGTCGTTGACGTTATCCGGGGCGTCGGAGGGAGGCGTCGGGGACGTTGTGGCTTGGGCGTTGACGCCATTCTGCTGCTTGCCGGACTTGTCGAGGAGCTGGGGCTCGGTGTCATGGTCACTGATTGTGATTGTGGGTGCGGGAGCGTGGCCGTTTCCCGTGTCGAGGGCGACGGCTGAATGGTGATGAAGGTGGAAATGCATGCGGGAAGAAGGGAGGAAATCAGCACCCAGGCTGAATCGGACGTCGAACGGGCTTTCGTGAACGACTGAACGTACGTTTAGCTTCTGCCGACTTTACGATTGGCTTGAGGGTATTTATAGCTTTCTCTGCGTTTTCTACAGCTTTCTCGTCCGTCAACGCATTTGGAGCAACAACCGCAGCCTATGGAAACACATGCCGTCAACGCAGCGGGAGCGAGACGCGGACCGAATTAGAATGCCCGATAAAAATAGAAAACGAAGGCGATGAGTACCTTTGGACCGTTGCTGGCATTGACAGCAGCGATGTCGGCCATGGTTGGATGTGTGACGGGGTTGGGGGAGGAAGGGAGAGAGAGAGCAAGAGTGATTGCAATGCGGACGGGCTAGGACAAATATGACGTTGGGTCAAAAGAGAAAGGGACCGCAGACACCTCGCGCTTTCTTTGGACACCCCGGACACAGCCACCACGCAACGTCTGCAAACGACTGCGGTACGTGACCATATGCATGGCACCTGGTTCGTAAGTTTTACAGTAAACGATGGTTGCTTTGCGTTTCTTTGTGTGTGGTGCTGAGGGGTATCATGAGTCTCTGCATTCGCTCATAGCTGGTGCCTGGCCGACGTTCGCTGCAGCGAGGGACGCCACCGACACGCTGTGTGAAGAGAAGTCGCGGCGCCGAGATTATTCAAATATCCCCCAACGGTCACCTCCCATGCACCCAACACACGCATCCTTTGCCGTTCCAAGCAACAATTCATGCCGGCCGATTCCCAAAGACTCTCCCAGACTCGGCATCTCCTCCCAAGTGGATATAATTTTCTCCGTCCAGTGCTTTCCCGGGATCGATATCCGGCCGTCTCACCGTCGGGCGGGATCTCCACGTCATCCGATAAGCGACCGTAGCAAGCCCACCCGCACCTTATTATGAGAACTCTCCGCAGGACGGCCCTCCCAATCGTCTCCTCTCGGGCCTCCTGTTCGGCGCATACTGTGGCGTCACACGTGCACCTTTCCGCACCATCCAATCACGACCTGGAATATACCTTGCCTCTCTCGAGTCCATCTTTTGTGTCCCAACTCGGAGGTCAACTCACATTTTATTCACTGCGCCCTCGGCAATGCACACGATGTGACTAGCAGTCGAGCCCAAGCTCGAGTGAGGTCTGCAAACTCCATCACCGACGCGATTCCGACAGCCGTCCTAGTGCATACAGCACCCTCTCCTAAGCAGCGTTGCCGATTGTCGCAGGGACTATATACGATATAGCGAACTGGACAACATTCTCGCTTCACCAACTAAGGAAGCCCGCTTGTCCTCTTCGATTGGGGCATCCATTTGGCTTCCAACGGCCTCACGAAGCAACTCCGTCAATTTCATGAATCTTCAGTGACTCGCATCCTCAGTTTAAAGTTGTATACTTCAATCTACGCCTCACTGCGCCAGATAACCGATGTCACTGGGCATTTGAATGCCTGTGGTGGCGTGAAATTGGCCCCCATTCTCCACTACCGTACCTCTTCGGGACTTTTAGAGACACACAAACTCCCTAATCTTCGTTACACGGTCTTTTGAAAAAAGAAAAAAAAAAGGGTTCCGAGTGCTTTGGATGGGCGCTGCCAACCCCATCAACAAGTTCTAACGGCGCCGTTGTCCAATGAAAGGCCCTCCTTCTTCACTTTCTTGGTACTTTCTCGTGTTCCCCAGGCACCCTCAAGCGCACCCCCAGAGCTCTGACGCCACTAGTTTTACTTGAAATTCTCTTTTTCCAACGTCCTTTGAATGATACCCGATACCTCCTCTTGGCGGCGTTAGAAACCTACATATTTGCCAATATTATATGTATCCAGGGATCGGCAGCAGCCAGTCTTCTAGTCACTATATACAGGAAGCTCCAGTATAATTACGCCGGCAACATACGAATGAACTATTGAACCCTTCTCTCCACCAATATCCTGAACGAAGGAGCTCTCTTTGACCCAGGCTTTTGGAGCTGCAGCCCAAATGAGGTCCATCTCAAGTATGGACGCACAATCTTGTTCGTCTCCTAGAATCTGGAAAGCTGTTGAATACTCGTCCATGCACGAGTAGCTTGAGGGAGGACGGAGGGAATTCGATGTGAGATACACAAGCCCAAGTTTGGGGTTATAGCTACTGAACGTGTCCACCGGGTAGCGGTTGCTTCCTTGATCTCTTATTGCCTTGAATGTTACATCTTCGAGCCAGGAAGTGTTGGATAGATCAAACTCTACTGATAGTTTGCGCACAACCCTCATAGCGGGCTCATAGCCAACTTTTTTCGATGCATGCCAAAGGATGTGGTCGCTTCCTAAGTCAAAGCAACAATTTCAGCTTTAAATGCTTCCAGTCAGCTTTGTATATGAAGCATTCGCCTTTCACCTTTGAGGATCTTGCCAAGAGCTGACGCCCTCCACATGTCTGCCGTGGGGTATTCGTACTGACACGGAAGAGCAATCCGCCCCCCACCCAAAAGGAAGTTTGAATCGTGGTATAAGCTCTCCAAACACTTGTAAAGGTTTAATTCTTCTACATCGAAGCATTCTCGGTCCTTGGGGAATTTGTAGAGGACGGCGCCAGTCGCAAAAATCTTGTAGTTCAGGGTTACACGATATCCGGAGGTAATCGCCTGGACTTGAGACTTGACTCCGAGAGGGATGAATGCCCATCGAAGGCCCAATGCTTCCTGCTTTTCTTTCTTCGCACTCCAATCTATGGTGGTCTTGCAATCTCCCTTACAGAGGACCAGCGTACCACCCTCGTAGACTGTGGGGATCTCAACGACTAAAAATCCGGCACAGTTTTCGTCCGCTCCAGTGCCAAAGTTTGTTTCGAAACAGTCACCTGGGAGAGTTGGTCAGGCAAGCCCCATCTTCCACGATTCATTCACCAAATTACTTACCTTTGGCCATCACCTTCAAGCAGGAAAGCTTCGCTTCTACTCCTATTTTGCAAAATGCCGATACCGATGCCAGAACCCCGTTGTCAAGTTCGATCGGGTTGAAATTCAAGCTGAAGCGATCACGGGACAGCTCCCTTGGATCCGCTTCAGCTTGGATATTGTCGCCGCCCAATGGGGATGCCATATTAATGCTTTTATAGAGATCCCCTACTGGTTCTGTGTCCGGATTGTCTAGTTGGAGTACCCTATCAGGTTGATGTTCAGCAAAAGAGAGACCCGCCCAGTATCTCCACCTTCTTACTTTGCACCGGGTTTTCCTCCTAGCTCGACTGTATAGAGTAATGTCCGCTTCTGGGGCTTGATGTCACGAATGTAACCGTGAATCTCGAACAGGTCGACGTCGCTTTGTGGGACGGCTTCCCATAGGCTTCTCAGCTTTTCAGCGTCAGATGCTGTAACTGGAGGTCTAGTGCTTAGAAAAACATTTGACATGGTGAGCAAGGCAAAGAGACTTGACTTCCTGAGAACTGAGAGACAAAGAGGAAAGAACAACGCCAACGTTATTTCGTTGTGTTTGTTGAGCTAGACAAATTTAAAGCTGAACCAACAGATTTAAGGCTCTTCAACCAAAACACTCACCAGATCACCCCTTCTACATCATCAAAGTCTCCATGTCAACAGCTTGTTTGAGCAGTCGCCAACCAGTCTCGAAGTTTGAAGCTCGAATCTTGAAAGATCTGAAGAGGACCTGGAGGGACGCTTGTTTCGTAAATCGTGGCGTTTTACAAGGCGATCTAAACCTATCTTCCACTGAAGCCAGAGATCCGCTTCTCATGTACGAAGTCAGTACTGGAGAGGATACAGATACACGCATAGCAAAGTGAGCCAGCCTGAAGGGAACTACTCAGTTAACTTCCGAGTCTGAACCCCTACCAAAGAGTTGTATCTATCTTTCAAGCCAACGAACAAAGTCTCAATGAATTGCACCAAGACGGAGAACCATCTTTTTTTGGTCGCGGAAACGAGCTGATCAAAGACGAATCCTACCGCCTGGCTCGAGAAATACCAGCCGATCGTCTCGGCCTCAACTTTGATCCAGTAGCTGCCGAGACTGGTATACTAGACGCTATTTCAAGAGAAGTCTCGGGACTTTATGATACTCTCCAACTAGTCGAGGCCAAACTTTACAAGCTCAATTCATACACCACGGGTGGGTGGGGGTCTTTTAACACGGGTATTTGATTTTTCGCTATATTCCTTTTATACAGGAGGTCATTTCAAGTCACACAGAGATACACCCAAGGGAGTTAATCACGTTGGCACTTTACTCATCGGGATTCCAACAAGCTACTCAGGTGGCCAGCTGGTGCTTAGGTGCTACGATGGCGAGATAAACGTGGACTGGAGTACCAATGGGAAAGGCGCCCTCTGTACCCCAACCCTTCCTTGGGTCTTTTTTTACTCGAATATCGAGCATGAAATCATGCCCGTAACGTCTGGGCATAGGATCACCATTGCTTATGACATCTATAGATCCGAGGTCGTTCAAAGGTTCATTCCATCTCAGCTGCAAGCCAATCTTGACGTATCATCAAGAGCTATATTCCAAGACCTAAAGTCAATGGTTCTGGAGTCCAGCAATTTCCGTCCAAATGGAGGTCGACTCGCGTTCCCTTCAACTTACGAATATCCGATGCCACTCATTCGGCGGTCCGTTCATCTTATGGACATGCTCAAGGGTGAGCACTGTTTCGTTACTCTTGCCTTTCATACGGTACCCATGCCTCTACGGGGAAATAGGCAGCGACCACATCCTCGTCCATGCAGCGCGTCAGTTTGGCATTCCTGTCTCAACAAAAGCCGTGTATAAAGATATCGACGGTTTCACAGACACCGTCATCTTCCCGTCCAGTGATTATGAATGGACTCCACCCAATATTCCCGAGTCGATATTCAAGTTCAACGCGAGCCCTGGAGTCGAACCCATCGAGCGCTACCCTACGGACCAGTACAGTAGCTACAATCCACTCACTGGATGTAATCGCTTTACATCCAGTACATTCGGGGTGGATCTTCCGGAATCAATCTGTCTGGATGGAGATGAGCCACGAGCAAAGTACGAGATGATTTTGGAGCATCGCGATTTAGAGTTGGAGATGGATCTGATTTGGGTCGCCGAACCGAGTCGTTTCACCGAGACAAGCCCTTTCGCCTCATATGGAAACCAACCAGAAACCGACCACATTTACGTTTCCGCGGTAACCATCTTAGAGATACCACCTTATGGTACCGGATGTCGGTCAGAGCCCAAATAGCGAGACTTCTGTAGCTGAGTCCTGTGAATACGATATGATTTCCAAGACCTAGATTGAGATTCCTAATCCACTGCGTAAATATTTCCCTGCATGACACAAAGGGCTCGAAGTCTCACTTCAGCGCAATTCAGTATGCGTCTACTAGCCCTAGGAAACCTTACTCCACGTATATCTGATCCGCTGAAACTGCTCAAGACGAGGCTAGTGGGGGTCGAGTTGAGCTAAATGTTGAAGCCCGTCATCTCACCTGCCTGGTTCTTTCGATTGACCCAGGGATATGTTCACTGTCAGATCCATTTGCAGAAGATTGTGGGCGCTACGGAAGCTTTGGACACCCAAGAATAAGGTCTCTTTGTGGCCCCAAAGGTCGCGTTCGGGGACAAGGGAGGCGAAGACTGCCAGCAAGATGAAAGGACAGCAATCGTCTTAGGAAGGTCAAGATACAGTCGGTACGGAGCTTAGACATACACGCCATCATGCACTCCCCCAAATTCTAACTTCCCGTCCGCTTACACCCCAAACCTCCTTGCCGAGCCCTCCAAATGCCAGATCAACAACCTCGCCGCCTTCCTCGAACCTGACTAGCTCCTCCCACGTCTTGTGCGCGATGATCCTGGCATCGTGGCTGCCTGCAACACCAAACCACTGAGCGCTTGGGTCGTATC
>KN823002.1:88270-100328 GCA_000827465.1 Tulasnella calospora MUT 4182 | reverse complement strand
TCCAGAGGCAGAGTCGTGACTCCATACCCGAACTGTCTTGTCAGCGGCTCCCGAAACGACAAGGGTGTTCTCCCCCTCCCTTTCGCGTAGCTTGACGTGATTGATGCGCTTGGTATGACCCTTGAGGGTGGCAAGCACTTTTCCTGCTCCCCGGTCGTAAAGCTGGACAATTTTGTCATTGCCACCGGTCAAGAATTGAGTTGGGTTGGCAGTGGATAGCGAGATGGAGGTGATTCCAGCTGAAGACGAAGAGTGAAGAGATGGTATGGTGTGGATGGATTGGTAGGCCTTGACAGCCTCAGGCTTGGCGTAATCGGTCGGGGGCTTTCTCTTCTTGCGGACAGACGACAGACTATAGGTAGGCGGGGGAGCGGTTAATGACGTTCAACATTCCAGCGCTCCGTATCACGAACCTAGAGTTGGTTTCCTCGATGATAGTCATGACGTCTGCAGGGAGGGCGCTTTCCGAAGGGGCTTCGGTCATGTCAACATCCTGGGTAGCTGAAAGGCCAGTAGTGGCTTGAACGCTTGCGAGAGCCCTAGATGTTTGGGAGGAACCGATGAGCGGGATTAGAAGAAGGGGATTTTCGTAGAACCTACTCTCGGGCAGCATCCCTTTCTTTGATGAGTCTCGCGATGACACGAGTGGCGGCATCCTGTTGATAGAGCGCGTTACTGAGTTCTTGCCTAGTAGATTGGTGCTGCTGGTTGAGAGTGTAGAACTCGAGCATGAGAGAGTCCCATTCGTTCTGCAAAGTGTGCAGGAGTGATGGAATGGAAGTAGCGCTGGGCGGTCTGGGTGCAGACGACTTGGGGTCTACGATGAAATAAAGACGTGATCAGTTCTCCCGAGTTGCGATCGGTTTACGCTCGGTGTGTGCAACTTACTGGCTTTGAGGGTAATCAAGTCTGTTTCCTCCAATTTTTCCCCAGTGGCTGGTTCTGTCCCATTTTCCTGAATATACTTCAAGATGAGGCGTCGTTCGTAAATTTCGCCTGATTTGGAGGAAATGACCGGTTCTTGAGGGGGTTCTCCGGAGATTTTGCAAAAGTACATGGTTCGTTTTCGTGGAGAAGGAAATTGAGGTGGTGGCCTGTTGACGCGTTTGGCGGTTGACAACAAAATGCCAGAACAAGGCGGGATGATTCCCACGTCGACCACTCGGTGTTCGACGACTCGCATGATCAGTTCATTTGCTTTTCGAATTCTGGTTGTAAGTAGTTGGGTCATCTGGAACAATTAAGGATATTTGCTTTCCCTGTCAATCAACGTTTAGTTCGGCGTGGTTAGGTGGAATATTCAAAGAATGAACGCGAGAGATCGGGAATACTTGTATAAGTTTTTAGGCTCTCGACTTTCTCCTCATGTGCACGATGGGCTAGCGCGGATACGGACACGGTGTGACTGAGGGCACAAAATTCTGAGGGAAATCCATTCCCCGATTTCTTATAAGCACGTCGGTCGACTCTGGCTGGGGAAAGCAAGGTCTAAGCGCAGTATACGTAAGAAGCCCGTTTTGCAATAGACCAGTTTATCCTTGTTCCTGGTCTACCAGGATATTGAAAACTCCAGCCCTTCTGCTCCTTTTGGTCCTCCGAAGTGATACTGACAGGGCTCGCGAGAGGCACAGGCCGGGTATGGTGTGCGCACCACGCATCTGCACCATGCGCGGTATGGACGGTCGAGGTTCATGTAGCGAGTGATTCAACGCGAATAAAGTGTCGAACCCTGCGCCATGAGAAGCCACTGCGCGAATCCGCTGGGACCATGACACTTGCAGGACGTGGCTTATCCAAGAGGAGCCGGATGATGTCACCGAGACTCATGGCGCGAGAGAACGCTACGAGTTTCCGGTCCTCCGAGTTGTGATGATTTGCACCTCCTTCTTTGGGACCGTTGAAATTTGGGGGTTCGAAGTTGCCCGTCTGCAACGTTTGTGGCGTGCAGGAACAGCAACCCTTGCATAACCCCTGTTCCAGAAACCTCCCCCCTCATTGGCCATCTGATCTGGGGGTACTGTAGAGGAGGATTGTTTGCTTTGCATCCGGATGCCTCCACCGGTCACTCTATCAGCTGAAAGGCGACTCGGCCTATTTGTATGATGGTGGTTTGCGAGTGAGTTGCCATATATAGTAATTATTTGTTTTTCAAGACCCTTTGCTTCCACTTCTCTTTTGCCTCTTTTCTCTATTCAGGATTAGCTTTGCACCCTTGGATCTCCTTTCATTTTCCTCTGTTATCTGCTTCTAAACAGCCAACAACGCTCCCTTGCTCCTGCCTATAAGAGGGTCAGCCCGTCTCATGACATGCTGGCATCAAACGCCTCCCTCGTTCCCCCCCTCCCCTCACCTTTCCCCTCTTTTATTCATCATGTTCGTTCGTCGTATCTCCCACAAATTCTTAAGTCGCAAGCCCAGCAAGGAGCTGTCCTATACATCCATCTCCGAAAAGTGAGCTTCATGTCCGCATTATCCCCTTACCGCCCTTCTCACCTCACGACGTCATCCCCCCCCCCTCTCCAGAGCTCCGGTCCCCCCAACAACCTCAAACCAAGACATCAAGCGTGTCGTCGACGATTTCCTCGTCGCAATCGACTATCGACCGCGCCACACTCAGCCCAACGATGCTCTCCGCCAATTCCTCTCGGCCGAGATCAAATCCTGGAACGTCCCTGTTGATGAGAAGCTTCTTACCAAACTCACTCAATCCGCCGCCGTCCTGGCCGAGACATCCTATGGCCACTTGCCACAACCATATCTGCACTACGCCGCCCTCTACTCCTGTTTCTTCTTCTACGCCGACGACTTTGCCGAGAAAAACCCAGACAGGATCAAGGATTTTCACCTTCGCTTCCTACGCGGCCAAGCGCAAGATGACCCCGTTCTCGACAAGTACGCCGAACACCTCCGAAGCGCCTACAACATGTTCCCCCAAGTCGCCGCAAACATGATCGTCAGCGGTTCCCTCGAGTTCCTCACCGCCACTTATATCGAGACTACCACCAAGGACTTGAAGCTCAGCAGGCACGCCACCCCCTATCCCTGGTTCCTTCGCAGCCGCTCCGGCGTTGGAGTCGTTTACGGTCACATGGCCTTCCCCAAGTCCGACACCTACGACTTCAAGTCGTATATCCAACTCGCACCGGAATTCGAAAAGCTGGTTAGCCTGTCCAAGTTAGTTTCCGCTCTCAACGTCCACCCCACCACGAGGCCTTTATTAACCTTTTCCCCTCCGCCCACTCAGTGACGTCCTCTCCTTTTACAAGGAAGCCCTCGCCGGAGAGACCAACTCCTTTCTCATGAACCGTGCCGCCATCGAGAACAAAGACCCTCTCGTCGTCCTGCGAGAAATCGCTGCCGAGTCCGCCGCCAACATTCGACGCATCGTCGACATTGCATCAGAGCAGGGTGATGAGGTCCGCAAGTTGGCCCTCAACTTTGCTTACGTGAGTTTAGTCCATTCGGTGCTCCAAGAACAGCGCTCTAACTTTGGTCCCTTATCTTCCAGGGTTACATCGAGTTTCATATGCTTACTCCTCGGTATCGTCTCGAGGAGCTCGGCATCAAACCCCAGTAGATATATTTCTTATTTCGTGATCCCTATCCTCCACGTTTTATCTATTCCATCCAACATACAATCATTCCTTGCCTCTTTCTCACCCATTATTGATTATCCCTGTATCGTCCCTGTTCACACTGTCTCCGCTCATTGGGATCTCTGTTATTGTAACCTATAGGGAACCTTTCTGAAAATATGTCGTTTATCACGCCTGAATGGATGAGCGTCTGTATTGAATCAAACGACAACTCGGCAGAAGGGCATTCATAGCCCCTGTACTTGCTCTACTTGGGTGAGCGGAAGCAGACATTCAAACTTGGACCTCAACAAGGATGACAAGATCTCCATCCTGCAGGTATCAGGGGGAATAGCGCACTGGACGCATGTCGATAGGTTGGGCAAACGAACTGAAGCTTTGCCGACGGACACCGATTGTCCGCGACCCAGAAAGACGGAGACCGGGGTTCGAGATAAAGGCTGAGCGGTTAAATCGGCAATTCAGCGGGACCTGTTTAAGAAAGTTATTGAAGGGAATCAGAGTCGCTGGTGACCGATCGAATAAAGGACTCGAATGTGGAATACCGGCGGACCCACTGGAGGACAATCAACGGCAATTTCTTAATCCAGATTACAAGCGAGATTATAACATCATGGTTCATGGCTACGAACGAAACTAACAGTTGGAACACATTTTCAATCACAATGTAGCTATCAGCGACAATGGGCCGCCTGCCGTTTACAACAATCCAGTACAAATACGTTGCTAATATGTGTGAACGAATAAAGAGAAGAGGGGATGATATAGTAGCACAGACTGGGTGGACTTGGTGCCTTTCCTGGTCCAGGGGGTGATACCGGGAGCCGAAGCTCGACAACACTTTCAAGACCACTGGGAGGCGCTACGTTATCGTCTGGTTTGTTCACCGGATGGAGAATGCTTACCTCTCGGATGCCAAAGAACTCTCCTGGTGCAGGAACTCGGAGAGGTGTACCTAATGTGTCGGGAGTGTTCCTGTTGACGGTGTTGCCCCACCAGCTCAAGGCGATGGTTCCTCGCTTTGGATACACCAAGGTGAAGAACACGATGATGGTGCCAATGGCAACTCCAGCATCAAGTGCAGCGGAAAAGATATAGTTGTACCTCGACCACCAACGGAAGTGGTGTCGGCGAATCCAGTATTGGAAGATGAAGCCGACGAGGGTCCAAGAGGAGTAGCTGGCAATCGATACAGGGTCAGTCGCGCGAGTTCGGACGATGGACGGAGCTCAGACGTACTTGATTCCGCTTGCCGGCGGCAGGTTCCCAATTCCAGTGAACGCCACTGGAATATTGATGTATTTGTACCAACCGCGAGGGAACCGCTTTGCAAGGTAGTAGAAAGGGATGGGAAGTACTGCTCCGATAATAAAGAAACTTCATGAAATACGGGTTAGCCTCACCTTGTTCAATACTCAGGATGCACGACTCACAATAAAGTTGGATAGTACAAGCTCCCCTGGTTGAATGCCCTGGCGGGGCCAATGCCGCCCCAGATTAGACTTGCAGTAGAGAACACACGAACACCAGGGCATGTGAACTTGTCTGGGTAAGCATCGTGGTTAGTCAACATCAGACGCGACATGAAAACACATCCCTGACGTTACCTTTTTGGTCCGAGGTGCACAAGTCAGGAATGTTTTCAAACATCCAACCCTGGACGCCAACCACAACGAAGGAGGCGATGAGTGCTGCAACAGTTTGAGACAGAAACATCATCCGGGGTGGGATTTCTGGAAAGATAAGCGCCTGATGTGAGGTTATGTGCCATTGCTCGGTACTTTTGGCGACTTACTCATGTAATGTCCGAGTTCTTCGTAGCACAGATCATCGTCAGGGCGCGTAGCAACAGAAAGGCAATCAAGAACATACTCAGGTCGCTAACAAATGACAAAGCTTGTGCCATCGTGATGTAACCGAATGTTTTGAAGATCATCATCGCAACCGGCCTCCCGGGTAAAGCATATCCAACGATTAGCTCCGTGATAACGCTGGGGATGAAGGATAAGGATCCCGTCCACGGAAATGGGAAGGAGCGGTACTCACTTTAGTCCGACCTGCATGTTTGTGATGGCTTGAATCATTCCAATAGGAACAAGATATACAACTGCGATCGCGATGGAAAGGACATAAGCCCAAAAAGGCAGCTAAGCAGACAAGGAATGGGTTAGCGCGTAATCGAACAAGGCATTCAAGCTTGCCTAACCTTGGTATCCCAGACTTGGATGGTAATACACCCCAAAAGGAAAGCAGCAATGCCAATAGTGGCGTACCACCATTGAGGGACTGAACCATTGTAAATAGCGTAAGTATGGAAATCCGGGCCAGCGATGAATGTGGTTACCTTCAGGGTAAGCGAGCATCAGGCGAGCGTGGATATCCTCTTGAGATGCATCTTTTAAGGAGGCACGGAACTGTCGCTTGATGTCATGCCTATACCACACTATCAAATAGTAAAGTAAATCTCTTGACCACTTCGGAGCGTATGGGGATCGTCCTTACACCATGTGTGGACGAAAGTCGCCGTTAGGGCACCAAAGGATAGGGCATAAGAGAGGGCAAATGTGATACTGAAAAGAAAAGAATGATAAGACATAGCTCGAGTGGTCACGGCATCCAATACATACGAAATATAAAGCGGAGAGTAGGCTTTGTCTGGCGTATAAAGGGAAACCTTAGTTCATTTAATCGACGGAAGAAGGCCCGCCAATATGACGTACAAAGATCGGGCTGGAAGACTCCATCCTGCACAACCCTCCTTGAATTGTATTCTTGGCCTCGATTGTCGTACGAACCAGTTGAGGACATGGGCAGATACTGGGAATAAAAAACGTTCGAATCTACCCGGCACATTACGGTCAGTGTCCAGGTTCCGCGGTGAAGTTCGGCCACGTACAGTACAACGCCGGCGCGATGATCCAAAATACGACAAGTAAAGTGGCGAAGACGTTCACCTCTGCCCACCAAGGTGTGACCAACGGGCTGCCAACATAGCTGATCATCGACCAATCGAACGTGATAAAGCCCATCCCGAGTCCAGTCGAGTACCCAAACAATTGGTTGATTATGATATTCTTTTTGGGTGTGGTCTGCAAGATAGTGCCCGCGGTTCCAACACCGCCGTCCACGATCTGGCGGACCATCATTTTCGTGATGCCATTAGAGATCGACGATGTTGATGTGCCGTTCTTGAGCATTGCGTCAGGTAAAGCTGGGGCTGGTGCCGTAACTCCCTTAGGTGTCGTAAAGATCCAGCACAGCGGAGTGAATTGCGAAAGGGCAGTGAACAGGTAGGAAGGGAAGAAGTTCCATACGGTCGCAATGAGCAAAGTTCGGTTGAAGAGGCGGAACCGTGAGTTGGCCTTCCGGCGACGGATGGCAGCTGCGGACTGTTGCGATTTGTTGAAGATGTTGACGCGAGCCAAGATCCGAGCAAAGAAGCCCGAGGGGGGCGGCGGGATTTCTCCGGCTGCGATTTTCTCCTGTTCTTCTTGCTGCGCGTAGAATTCGTCCATTTCGTCATCCAAGTACATGGAATGCATCGTATTGAAGAGGGCGGCGTTGACAAGAGTCTCGGGCCAGATCATGCTCGCAGGCCAGACCAAGAATCGGCGACAGACACCAGCTGTCATTGGGCGGGGTTCGTATCAGTTTTCAACGCTAGAGTCAGTGACTGTCTTACCAAATGCGAAGCCTAGCAGTTGTGTGGAAATGACGAGGGAGAGTTGATATGTTACAGACCAATGCTGGTCGTAAAAGGTTCGCTGTGCGGCCTGGGGCCCACCAAGGGAGATTCAGTTCTGTGGGCTCGAGATCGTCTGTGTCACCACTCACGATGATGTCGGTTGCGTAGGCTCCCCCAGACACGACGTTTGCCATAACGGTGACCAGGGTATGCTCCTTGATGTTCCAAGGTCCGGGGTTGAAAGACCACGTATAACCAAAAGCGGTCCATTGCCGCGTCGGCAATATCCGCTCTAGGAGTTTCCCTGCAGGGAGGGCGATTAGTTGGGCGACCAGGGCGGCTATTTGTACGGATGGGTCTCAAATGGCAAAAGCGCCGAGTTAGACAGGTATAGGAAGACTTAATGGCAGCGCTCACATCTCAGATAGAAGAATTGGTTCATGGCGGCGATGAAAATGGTGAAGATGATGCCAAGGAACCACATTCGGAAGGTATTGGTGGGCATCGTTGGGTCGTCTGTGTTTGCTACAGCAGCCCTGACTTCGGGATATGGCGAATCGTCTTCCCAATAGTCGCTGATGTTTGGTTAAGTGGTCAGCTGCCAATGTAAGCGGGATGACCGACTACTTACTCGTATTGGTCGCCTTCGTAATACTCGCCCTCTGGATAAGGGGCTTCTGGTGGGTAGGCCTTTTCGTCAACACCATCCCAGCGCACATGAGAGGTATCTTGCTTGACATCATCCACGCTCTTGCGGTACGTGTAATTAGGGTCGTTGAGGTGATCATGAACATAATCGTCGTTGTCGTATTGGCGGTTAGATTGAGATTTGGGTTTGGACCGACGGGATCGAAGGGAATTAGCGTCTGAGCGTGATTCTGTGTGTATCGAGGGGGAGGGAGCAGCTGATCGCGTAAAGTCGGTTGAGTTTGAGTATCCCCAGTCTGACGAAGCATCGTCATCGGTTGGGGAATGGGCCGCGTGCACCGGGAGAGGCAGCACTGGTAATTGTACATTGGATGGACCAGCAACCCCGAGATGAGGGTCACCCTTTGAACTTGATGCGATGGGGTCGACAGTGGTTACAGAGGTAGAAGCAGAGGTAGAAGTGGGCGGCGGACCGGGAGGATGAGAAGAATGTGGCCGCTGTGACTGTTGGCCGAGGAAAGACTCTGATGAACGGAGTGGCCTTGAAGCTGCCTCCATCGATGGTTTGGTGTCCATCTCGTGAATTCTGTGGTCGGGCAGTAGCGCTGGAGAGTCTCCTTGTAATTTTGACTGGATCCCGGCAGGGATTATTTTAGCCGCGGCCGGTGTTTGGAGGTCGACGGTGGAGTATTGCGGTGGTGAGGTGTCCATCAGCTAGTGTACACAAGTTCCTCAGCGTAGTGTACGGTGACTAGATGGCAGGAGCTAGAGGGGAGGGGGGATGAAGTGGGGAGGGAGTCGACGGGTAAAGTCGTCCTGCTCGCTGCGTTCTTAGCCGGGCTGCACATGTAAGGAAAGTGCTCCCTGATCTAACCTGAAATCGAAGTGCCCCTGTTCGCTCTTCCAGCAACACCATGTGCTTTCAACCATCTCGCATTGCTCAACCAGGCCCAACTCCCTCGACAGTCGCTGGTTAACGTCAGCTGGGCGACGAACGACGACTTCCTTCCCTGTCCGACGTGGTCGACGATGGTCGGGACGATGTTCCGTGCAGCTCTTATCTGGAATGAGTATGATAGAGGGTCGGAAGAATCCGCCCTCCTCCTTGAAGCCGGCTTCGGTCTCAAACCCCGCATGGAGGCCTGTAGGCAGAATTTTTCAGCAACAACACGCCATCGGTGCTCTTGGATCCGGCCTCGTGTGATATCAGAAATGCTTAGCTCTTGGGCGGCATCTGCAAAGGACAGCTGTCGCTCTGGTCAGGTCATCCGGGACGCGTAACTTGATTGGCCCGGCTGTTGGGCCCTTTTGTTCGGCTTCCGGCCTTGGTTTGTTTTTGTTTTGTTCCCCTTGGGGTTTTTTCCCAACTCCTCTGAGCTGTCTTGGCTTTTTCTTGCACGAGACCGTCTGTAGTCACGGTTTAGGACACGGGTTCATCCACAATGTGGGACCACATGGTTCCTCAGGTTCTCCTCCACCCAGGACCCACGCTCCGCGTCACAGCAAACCGACCTACCAAACCCACATAATTGGAACGCTGTGGTTCTTCGCCTGTTTCTCGTCTTCTCTTTCTGTCCGCTAGCCTGCCTGATGAGGAAGCGTCATCCGTGCATGCCATCTGAAAGGACTCTTCTCGTGTGCTTCACCTCCCGGCCCACCTTTTCCGAGTCTGTATGGAATGGTGATCTTTGGAGCATTTTCTCAGACGAAATCTTTCGAGTTTAAGCTTTGCGGACCTCCTGTCTAGTCTCTGCCCTCTCCCTCGGCCCAAATGGTTCCAGAGTCGAGACAATCACTGATCCACGTTTCGGGGGCAAACGGATTAAATCTACTGTATTCTGAAGGGAGTCCCGAATGTCCATTTTTGTGGAGCTTGTGCCGCACAAGTTGGGCTTATTCCGAAGTAAGAATCCTCTCCCTAAGCAAATAAACAATCCACCCGACAACATGACGAGGGATCTCGGGGCCATTCCCCATTCCGAACTCCCTGTAGGAGCAGACCCGCAATGTACCTGAACGTTAAAATATACCACCAGTCGTAGAGCCCACCATGTCGATCTGCTAGCCATCTATCTTGAGAAGGCTGTCATCGAGAACCAAGACAATTCATTGTCGAAGGATCTCACGACTCTTCGAACATCGTGTAGCACACGCCGAATTTCCTAATCAGGCGATTCTTAGCCAGTCTGGCTTGGTGGTCCACATGCTATGCCCCGCTAACATGGCTTCTCCAAGAGAAGTTCAGCGGGAGGGGAGTAGTCCGCTGTCTCGTCGGGACCGCCAGCGACGCGCTCAGTCAGAATGATGAAGCAGCGAACGCCCTCATTTTACAGGAGGAGCAGGAGCATCCCCTAGCCTCTCCGCAAAGCTTTTGTAACTATTCATTTATTGAAGAATTAAGCCTATACTTGCTGTTGCCAGGGACCTTGCTCAGTGCGACACACCGTAGCTGTTTGGATGTTCTGGCTGGAGACCGTAACAGGCAGTTCAGCATTGCATCTTTTATTGGGAATGCCGTTAACAATAATACATCGGGGAAGGCAGAGAGCTGCAAGGCTAAGGGTATTAAATAGGAAAAGCGCTAGTACTAGGCAGACATAACTGCCTCACAATCGTCCCGACAGTGATTCTTGGTCCCAGTTGAACGTTCATCCACCCTTTGATTTAAACGAGTCCCATTCTTGGTTGCCACGTCGAGGTTGCTCCAACAACGCTGACTTTGCCGATTCCACCCTCTACTACGGCATCGACCGCCATGCTAACGTCCACTTTGACCGCACCAGGCTCAAGCACCCAAATAGCCACTGCCACAACGCTAATATAACCGCATTACTTAGTCGGCGCCGTCACGATTGCTTCAGTTAAACTTACTTGGTCCCGTCATAATTCAGGATTCCTTCCTGCACAGGGAACTTGAACTGTGGTCCCATATCTCCAACTACTCGACCCATGGCCCAACCGTTAATCCACAAAGTGGCCCTCCAGTGTGGGTTGGATCCGACGTCTTTGAAGTTGAATGACAGAGCAGCATCGAGGCTCGAATTGATGTCGAGTGTAAACTGTTTGCGGAAGAACCCGACGCCAGGCGAAGAGGTGGAAAGACCTTGAGGGGGAGAGCGGGAGGTCCAAGTATTGGTGACGCTTGCTGGGAGAGCAGGTAGGTGGTAGCCGGCCCGCTCCGCGTAAAACCCTCCTTCATTAAGCACACCGCGAATCTTGTCCGGATAACTTGAGAACAAGATAGGTCAAACCCATAGAAATCCTTGGTTCTTCACGACACTCACTCAGTATATCCGCCAAGCTTGCCTTGAACCTTCCACAAGTCGAACGTCGTGTCGGCCCCTTGAAGCTTATAGCCTCGAATTCCTCTGGGAGACTTGCTGGTCTCGGCGTTCCCTAAAGTCGAATATTCAGTTTCCCTGACCGTTCGGGCCTGAACGACTACGCACAATCATTCGTCTCGTTCAAACCCATGTTGTCGTGCAAGATCGTTAAGACATTGTCCTTTCCAGCAAGGAGGGATCCGGCGGGGAATTGGAAAAACTCGTCCGTCTCCTCGATTGCAGGATCAAGAACTGGCCAAGTGTACGCAGGGTATGTAGACCTAGCAGAACCTGCGTCAGCTCACCACGAATCACGACGTTAAGCGGTATGCACTCACTTCCCGTAGGTAGATTTCACGAATTTTCCGTTGAGCCAGACGCTTGCGGCAAAGGCTACCATTATATGTTAGCTCACGCGCTGCTTCTAGCAAGACCAGGTGTGCAAACCGCCCACCTTCGCCACCGTTTATAGTCAAATTTACACCTTTCTCTGCGCCGGTTGCCTTAAAGTGACCCTTCCAGAACACTTGTCCTTCGCAGCTGTATGAGGATTTCGTATCCTTGTTTAGCGCAGATGCAGCTAATTCGAGCCGTTTGCAAACGACTCACAATTTGTATTCGCAGCCGTAGAGTATAGGACCATTAGAGTCTCCATAATAAGGTTTGAAAGGCGAATTTGTTGTCTTCTTGTTAGCTAAGCTCCAACCTTTATCACTATAATTTTGCTTAATTTCGGGCAAGCTGTCGAAGTATTTCCATCCGGACGATAGGTTGGGAAGATTGATACTAGGTTTCGATGAGGAATA
>KN823002.1:45817-84269 GCA_000827465.1 Tulasnella calospora MUT 4182 | reverse complement strand
ATCAAGCAGCTCAATCGCTCTATCTTTATACCTGTCATCACCTGGGACAAGGAAGGCAAACGGAAGAAGCAAGAGATGCGTGATGCCGAGCGACGCGCAGCCGAACAGGGGGAGCGTGAGCTTGCAATGACAGACGTAAGGGATTCTCAGAACCGCATAGGTCGGGCCGCGACGTATGGCCTTGACAATGACGGTTGGGGAGGAGGGAGCGGGAGGATGAGATCTGCCCAGCAAATGGAGGAACGTAAGAGATTTCGCTTTGCAGAAAACAAGGAGGAAGAAGACGAGGATGATCGTGTCGAGGATGAATTGGACGATAACCTTGACCAATTGGGCGGTGTGGCCGGGAGGCTCCGTGCTCTGGCCATGGCCCAGGGAGATGAATTGGATTCTCAAAACTCGAGGTTGGATAGGCTCAATAATAATGCCGAGAAATTGGATGTTCGTCTCGGTCGCGCTACCAACAACGTAAGTCTGCTCGGTTATTACAAGCATGCAATTGCTGACGCTAGCGTTAAAATAGCTCCGTCGGTTGTAGGCACGTATCAACCCGCTTCACCTCAAACCCCTGTTCAGATCGATCCTCAATGAGACATACATAGTTAGGGCGCCTGAAAGAATTATATTTGTGACGGGGGACTCGTGCTGATCTCCCCAAAGCGCACTCGAAATCATTATGGGCCAACGACGACCATCCGATGAGCGAAGAGCTTGCGTTGAGCACTTTTGCAAGTTTCTTTTCGGCCCGTTGTCAAACACGAAGCAGCTTTATATGCTTTGCTCACCATGCGTGCTTTGCGTACCCGTCGATACGAGGTCCAAAACGTGTCCTTCATTATCCATGAAAGGCAACAGGGCGGGATTTGTAGTGGATTGTTGTCGGTTACAGGCGGTGCCCAGTCCAACCTGCAACCTGCCTCTCGCCAAACATCAAGCTTAGCCTCCTCCAATCACTTGTAAAACAATGAGTACATCAGATGACCCGATGTCCATCGCATCCTCTTTCTTGCTACAGAGCCCCCCTGGCGAGATCAACGACGTATTAAGTGGTCAGTCCGAATTTCAAGCGTCCATCACTGTCAGGGCATTTCGCGCCCTCAGCCCCTTCTGCAGCAACAGCTGACTTCGATTCACACATCTATTACATTAAACTCTCAAACTTTTATATCGCTCTAGATGTCAGGAACATAATCGCGGACGACGCTGAGCTGGAGAAGGGTATCGCCGCAGCCCTCGAAGAATACAACTTGACCCAATTCACGACCGTCGAAGTTCCAGGTCACCAACATCAGGTCATTGTATGCGAGGACGGCCGAACAGATGAAGGGAGCGATGGCTCTCTTCCACGATTTTTCGATCCCCGCTCCAAGACGAGGTTCACCTTTAATCATGCCGATCTTGTAAATCGTGAAAGAACCGTATCCCCCCACCACCCCGTCTCTAATTTTTATATTTTCCAGTCAGTGTCCGACCCACAACCAGCCGAAGCCAGCCAGGATAATGAGTCATTCCGGTGGGTCTTGACCTATGACTCCTCTATCAATCAATTAGCATCAACTCGCTCTTTGTCCGCTAGGTCTGCTCTGGAGACCCAAACCCTGACCTACCTACACGATCATTATCACGAAGGAGTCGCATCCGTATTCGCCCTCTCTCACACCACTTTTAGCATTGTTCTCGTTGCAAACAAGTACAATCCTTCCAACTTTTGGTGAGTTCGTATCGACCTACATTGTTCCTGTTCTGAAGGTTTCCTTGAACAGGTCTGGTCGATGGCGGTCCCGCTATTTGATCGACTTGGCCAAAGGGCAGATTAATGGCAAGGTTTTCATTAATGTTCATTATTACGAACAAGGAAACGTTAGTCATGCTCTGTCATGTCGCAGGGCAACTGCTAACCATGCTTGCCAGGTTCAACTCCAATCCACCCATACTCCATCACTCTCGCTCGCTCCACCCCATCCCATTCCGGCTACGTCTCAAACTGCTACAAAACTCTTGAAGCTCATAGAAATCCAAGAGGGAGAGTATCAGACTTCTCTAGCAAACGTATACCACGAGATGGGAGAGAAGACTTTCAAAGGCCTCCGACGAGCATTGCCCATGACGAGATCAAAAATGGATTGGGACAAGGTGGACTTTTCTAACAACCTGCCATGTAATATTTTGCCCACTTACATCTTGCGCGCTGCTCTCTAGGTGCTGGGATACAAGCTTGGCGCTGAACTTTCCGCAAGTAATACGGGTCGTTTCGGAGCTGCGTCATCATGATTCTTTGTCCCTTTTTACCTGGTTCCCAATATCCTAGAATTGCACGTGGTTTTTCCGTATTGTTGAACAGCCGTTCGTGCGTGGAGCACGGTCCGCAGGGGGGAAATCGCAGTCCACACTTTATGTTTGATACTGTGAATTAGACAATTTCAATTGTGCCTATGTCCCAAACTTGTGCTTGTAGAATGAGGGAGGCAAACCATCAACCATAATCAAATCCAGGGCAGGTCTTTCCACGACCACCATCTCGTTCCCACCAAGGGAAGCCACACCCAACATGTGACGATAACCGCTAAAAATGTTCAGGGAGTCCCGCTCCAAATCCCACTCATCCTTAGGGATCCATCCCGACCTTGATTTTTTACCCTCCCCTCCCTTGGTCGTTGGCCCATCCAGCTTGATCTTGCAAATCCAGTTCCAACCCCAGGCAAGTAGTTGGTGTTTGGTAGTAGAAGATGAGTCCCTGACAAAGAGTAGACCCTCCACACCAGGCTTCAAACCTCTGAACTTTTCAGGTAGGTTGGCCGTCACATTCTTTGCCCATCCAGGGAAGGTTCGGGATTCTACGTCGAACACTTGGATAGAATTATTGACTTGAGCGAGAACGAGGATCTGAGGTGAGTCGGAGTGGAATTTCATGTCACGAATAGAACGTTCGAAGGAAGGCAGGGTGCAATGATGCTAAGTGGGAAGGGAGCTCGTCAGATATCTTGTGTTAGGCAGAACAAACACTCCTCAGAATTTACCTGGTGACTGTCTAAGTTAAAGACATTGCAACGCCCGTGTTCATCTGCAGTTGCGAGCCACTGGCCGTCGGGACTGACGGCCATTGCTGTCAACAAGGGGGAGTGGCGTCTGGAGGCGTCCTCGAGAAGGGAGGAACCTCCAGCCAGCTTCTTGATAACACGACCAGCACCATTCGAGGAGTGTTCGGTAAACGTTCGCAAATGGCGGACGTCCCCCGATAAGCTGCGCGGGAGGTCGAACATGACGACTGCAGACGTCGGGGAGCAACCGACGACCAATCGCGTCGAGTCTGGTGTGAAGAGTAGTCCCGATGCGGCGGCAGATGGAATGGTACTTGACACACCGTCTAGCGCGCCAATGAGCAGGGTTGAGATGTTCTTGATACGAACTGGCCGAGAATCGGGCTGCTCTATCGCGTCAGCCTCGTGAATGAAATCATAAATCTCTGCTCAACGGTATGACTTACAGCTCCGTTGATATAAAATAGCTTGAGCTCCGTTGCATCCGATACTGCCAACCAGTCTCCATCGTCTGAGATTGCGCATGCTATAATGTGCGTCGACACATTCATTTCCATGTCAATAACATGATCAAATTCTTGGGCACCCTTGGTGCCCCCTCCGCCTGGATGAAGTCTCCAGATGGATACTCCAGTGAGCCGTCGGCAGACAAGTAACCTGGCGTCCTTCGCTACGCATACTAGCCCGTGTATTGGGTATGGAATGCGCTCTTGAACGCTTTGGGAAAATGTACACGGGCGCACGACTGCAAGATTCTCGTTGATTGCCAATGGGTTGCGGGTCTTCAGAAGCGCGTTGGTGGTTCCGGTTCCAGCAGCCGTGCAGGGCGTTATGACGGGTATCATATCCTGACCTCCTGAAACCAGAAGGGAGGCCGTTCCTGGGTTTAGGGACAGGCGAGAGGAGGGAGGGAACGGAGTATAAGGCGGCCAAACAGCCAAGGCCCGAACATCATGAGCGTGCAAGCGTCGGCAAGAAGTCTTGACCCAATCCGCTCGCTGTCCGTATTCAGTTTTGGTGCGTACCAAAGCGCATTCTGTGATATTTTGATCAACACCTGAAGTGAGGACTGTCGTGCCGTCCTGAGAATTTGTTCATCATGAGATAGTGCAGCCGAAGGATTCTGTCGAGAGCGACATACGGATCCGATGGCCAAACACAGAACATCCGCCTCATGTGCTTTGATGCTGTTCAATTGAGTAGATGTCCTAGTGTCCCAGAACTTGACAAGGCCCATCGAATCTCCAGATACAATGGTGCCATCTCTACGAGTAACCGCAAGAAGTTAGGGCGCGTCGTGACAGGATGGATATTGATTTACTTACGCCAGTACTCCAATAGCCCATACTAGTGTTCGAGTGCTACGCAATTGGTCTGTTTTAAGGTTCGCTACCACTGTTCCAGATTTGATGCTCCACCGCTTAACGGCCGCGTCTGAGCCGCCTGTGGCAATCCACTGATCAATCCATTCGGCTTCATCGGCATCCTCACCATCTGAAGGAGCTTCAGAGGGGCTGTTGGGGTCTCTCGGTTCCTTAGGGCGAAGTGGATTAGGGGAGGGCGGACCCCATGCCACACTGAGGACCTTTCCTTTTGAAGGACCCATCGTCCGGAACATTTCTATGTTGTCGTCTTCAAGGGATAAGATGCGCACCGTACCATCATCGCAGCCGCACGCGAGCAAGGTCGAGGAAGGATTCACAGCGATTGACCAAATCGAGCCCCCATGTACGGGGTACGTTCTCTGTCAACAGCAGGTGAAACTCGGCCTTTTGAAAGCTGAGGCGCGCTCTTACCATAATTGTGGACGTTGATGTATCCCATTCAACAAGGTCTGTACCACCTCCACTACTGAAGAGACGGAGATCTGAAAGCACCGGAGGGGTTTGCAGGGAATGTTGTCTCGGCCTTCGAAGCGCGAAAGCAAGGGACTCGACCTTGGATCGTAGTGGCCCTGTTAATATCTTAGTTTCGTTCATTAGTATAACGAACTTTTGAGGTATGCGGTGACATTCATGTAAATGCCCACCTTTTTCAAGGTCCAGGCCTGAGGAGCTAGTTCGTCGGAGGGTCCGCCTGTCCATTCCAACAATTCTATGTTCCCGTTTGCTCGACCGATCGCTAGAGTACCAAACCACTTCTTGGGATGCGCTTGGTTTTTCTCCTTTCCTTTTGGTGATTGAAGGGGAGGTGGAGGGAGAGGAGGGAAAGCCATGCAGGTGATGCCTGTTGGTGACCAATCGACGAAGCGCGACCTGTGGACTTGAAGCTCCATGTTGATGTGGTCGGGAATTTAGGGCGACCTCGAGGACCAAACAGGTGCGAGTAGACTTGATCCCTTGACGAGCGTCCAGGGGCAATGAAAAATCTCTAGGGAGATTTGCCCTTGTTTACCTCTCATTCTTTCCACGCCCAACCAACACTTTGTCGGGCGAATGTCCCTGCATATGAGCATCGATGATGAGAGGGACAAAATGTCGAGATAGATAGATTAACACCTCGAAGTCAGCGTTTCACATCCAGCGTGGTTTGTCTAGCGAGCGAAATCACAAGGGGACGAGACCCTCAAGCCACGTGACATGGGCATTTGGTTTGGTTGGGATTGCAACTTGGTTGGATGGCTCTCTCTCTCCCCCCTTCCACCAACCAACGCTTACACCAACAGCATCAGCAAATGTCGAGCCGATCAAAGCAAACCGCTCAACCTGCTGCAGCTCCAACACGTTCATCATCCAGGCTCAGGCTACCAGGCACACGCGGATCATCCGCCACTGAACCCGCCGCGCCTGCGGCTCGAACCCGTAACACGCGCAATGCGGCCGCTTCGGCTCCCCAGGACGTGCCTCCCCCAGCTCACAAGGCATCCGGACTCATTAAATCGGTGGCAGCGAGCGCATCAAGACGCGTTTTGGCGTCGAGAAATGATCCCATTCAACCGCCCCCAACCGCTGCAGACGTCGATTCACCGACTCCATCCACTCCGACTGAGGGGAAGGGAAAACTATCTCTGGGCGTTGAACGAGAACCCATCAAGGCAAGCTCTTCGTTAAATCCGCGACTTATGCCATGTTTTTGACTGGTATTGTCCAATTCAGGCATTTCTTCGTATTCGGCCCTCGCCATCAGAAACGTCCGCGTATTCACCTTACTTGACCGTCCTCACCGACAATTCTGTCCTTATGACCGATCCCTCTTCCTCCCAAAATCAGCCCAGTCTTCGTCGCTTAACCAATAGCTCCCCTCCATCCTCTTCAGTCTACAGCTTCACTCACATCTTCCCTCCCGAGACCAGCCAGTCAAACTTTTTCAAAGAAGCCGCTCTCCCACTCGTCCAGGACCTTCTTAGCGGAGAAAATGGCCTTATCTTCGCTTATGGGGTAACCAACAGCGGCAAAACCTACACAGTTCAGGGAGGAAAGGAGCCTGGCCAGGCGGGCCTATTGCCAAGGACTGTCGATGCTGTATTCAACAGCATACAAGGTAAAATTAGCAACGCACCTGTACGAGTTCAAACTACATTGATGCTTCAGGGATGCTGATCTTCCTTTAATAGCTAAGACCTGTCCGCCTGTCCAGTGTCGAGTTCGACCCGAGTGCCACCGCTGCCAATCACACAGCTTTTGATATTCCGACCAGCGATGAAGTACTCGCCGAGTTGTTACCAGACCATACGGCCACAGCCGATGGTGACCATGATACCAGTGGGTTGTTCACCTCTCCCCGTCTTGAAATAATCTCAGCACCAACTCTAGAGCTTGAGGTCGACGAACAATACGAATATGCCGTTTGGGTTTCCTTCGTCGAAATATATAACGAGAAGATATATGACCTGCTCGGAGGAAATGAGGAAGCTGGCCAACAGCTTGACCGAACCAACTCCAAACAGCGATTGCCTTCATCCTCCAGCGGAGGAACAATTTCCCGATCCAAGGCCTTCACCAGCCTTCTCGGAAACCGAATTTCCACCATGGTCTCCTCTTTCTCCCTCACCCACCAATTGACGTCTGCTCTCACGTCATCGTCATCTGGCACTCCTGTGGTCACTCGCAAAGCACTCTCCTTGCGGACGGATTCCAGCTCGTTGCGTAATGGAAAATATGTTGCTGGTCTCAACGAGATTAGAGTACGGAGTGCAGAGGAAGCCAAGAAGGTCATTCAAATGGGACAGATCAACCGTCGAGTGTTCGGGACGTTAGCGAATAAGCAAAGCAGTCGAAGCCATGCAGTTTTCTCGATCAGGATGATTAGAGTGAAGAAGGGTGCCGATGTACAGAAGGTAAGTTCAAGTTTATCCCCTTTGCTTGTTTTTAACACGAAGCTTTTGGAAGGACCCCTCAGCTGTTCACACGTCACGGCTGTCTTTCGTCGACCTAGCAGGTTCTGAAAGGCACAAGAACACCCAATCTGCTGGTGATCGCTTGAAGGAGGCGGGCAGCATTAACAAGAGCTTAATGGTACTCGGCCAATGTCTCGAGGTGATGAGGAACAACCAAAAACGGATGGCTCGAGGAAGTAGTTACGGGGAGAACGTAGCTCCACGACCGGATAACAAAGCGACGATTGTACCATTCTGGTACTCAAAGCTGACGGAACTCTTCCAAGACTACTTTGAAGGCGATGGCAAGGCGGTGAGCGAGTTTTTGAACATCCGGGGCTGCTCATAACTCAGACGCCTCCCTTCAGGTTATGATTGTCAACGTCAACCCATATGATACCGGCTTCGACGAGAACTCTCACGTCATGAAATTCGCTGCTTTGGCTCGGGACGTCACAACCAATGTCGCCCAGAACAAGGCTCCAGTCGGTGTGGTCATAGCCCCGACAATGGCGCCCAAAGCTCCCCCGAAAATTCCTCCCGCGCGAAGGACGGTATCCATTGTAGTCGCGCCTAAGGATGGTCCAAGTAAAGAAACTCTGTGGGAAGTCGCTGAAGGTTCGTAGTACCTGGGTTGGTACCCACGCGGAACGCTGATATAGTGCTTCTCGTGGTATAGAAGAAGAAGATGAGCCTGAGGAGCCACGAGATGACCTCGTTGATCAGTTGTTTGATATCATCGAGGAGCTGAAATCCAAGGTGAGCTGATTGCTGCTGTTTCTCCGGCTGCAGTGAAGGATACTCAGTTGTTTTATAGCTCTATGATGCCGAACTTCGATTTGCGATGGCAGAAATTGAAATTCGGGAGGAGGTCACGCGAGAATTCGAAGAGCGCATTCAAGAGATGGAGGCTAACTTTACGAAGCGCCGTGCGGAAGACGTGAGTATTGAGCCCCAGCGGAGAGGGGCATCCACTAAGCCCGTATTTTCATTTAATAGGAAGAAGAGAATGAAGCGAAAATGGATCGCAAGATTGATCTGCTCTACAAGGCCGGTCTCCTTGGTGGGCAACGTGGTGGGGTGTCGGGCGCGGACTTCCAGGAAGAGGATGACGTCGATACCAGCTTGGTACGCTCTCAAGGTAGCGCGCTCCATGGAAAGTTCATCTGACAACCTCTTCCAATCTTTCCACACAGATCGTCGACGAGGAAGAAGAGGAAGCCGAGGATGAAACTGACCGAGAGATCTCCCCAAGCCCCCCGGAAGCTAAACGACGAACGATTAAGTCTGAACGGGTCTCAGATGCCAGTCTAGGATCAGAGCTTGCAACCGAAGGCTCCACCGTTGCCTCTGACTCTGAGACCAATGATGCTTCTCAATTAGAGGAAGCGGAAGGGGCATCAGAATCCGACGGTACCGCTACAGATGGGGAATGGCTTCCCCCACCGAAAACGCCTGGAAATCAGGTCATTCACTCTGATCCGGAATCCGAAGATGAGGACAAGAGCTCTGCCAACCATATTTCATCCGTGCCAAAATCTAGCGAAAAGACGAAAGGCAAAGCGATTGACAGACAATCAGACGTCCTCAAGGTCTCGAAGAACGCAAGATCCAGTGGTGGGAAGAAAACGCCTCGACTTGTTCCACTCCCCAGTCACGACGTCTCAGTCGTTTATACACCGGTGATCCGACCAAAAGGCCGAGACTCGGAGCGGTTAAGCGATGAAAGCGACGACAGCGAGCCGCACAATATGCATGGAGTGACCGGAACCGAGGGTGAAGGGAATTTGGAAGCACCGATTGTCAAGAAGAAGAAAAGGTTTGAGAAATCCGGATCCCCTCGCAGCGATATTCATCCCCTGGACTAATTTGCTCACCCCTTTCCTTGATAGAGTGCTTGGAGCGAGGGCGCTAGTTACTGAGGATCAGATTATCGAGGTAACACAGAAAGTGGATTCGGGCAGCGGCTCTCAGAAGGCTGCAAATGTCCGCAGAATGTTCACGTAGGCGTGAGTTCGAACTAGACCTTGTCGATCTGGTGGTGTGTGCTATACCCAAAGCTAGATATTCCGGAATCAAACTCTTCTGTGCAGTTTTAGTATGTATGCAATTCAACGTTCCTATCGTACTGTGACTATGAACCCTCCTTTCCATGATGAGACGTATACCCCGCTTGTCGGGACTTCCAGCGTGGGTATTTGCAACGAACTCTCAGAAGAGACTTTCATCGTCGTACCGACTAGTTTAACCAGGACCTCCACTGCTGCCCATTGCCCAGTCTCCTTGGCGCACGCTTTCCTTTTCCAGACCGCCCTGGACTCTCCATTTGCGTGGCAGGCTTGCCAGGGTCTCGATTCGCAGGCATATAGCAACAATGCGATGGCCAACGACGTATGGGTTGCCTCCCGGGACCCAAGACGTTCCTGTGCCAGAGCCGTAAGCTGCTCGAGTTGATGGGGTGGAAGTAGGTCACCATTGTAGCTTGGTACAGACTGTTTGTCGAGGAACAGGGCGAGGGATTGAAGGTTGGGGAGATGTTGAGCGAAGGCTGGCAAGAGAGACAGTGGCGTGCAGGGTGGTTGTTCTGTCAGAGTGTACCCCTGTGGGTCGGGGCAGGTACCGCGTTATGGCTCTTTTCAAAGGCGCTTGCCCCCGACCTTGCATCCTTTCGTGTTTGGGTACACACGTCCTTAAAGTATCATGTGTTGGGATCGACAGTCGACATATAGGGAGAGAACTGAGGTCAAGGCGGAGCATGGAGAAGAATGAGGACTTGGACGGTCATGACTGATCTGTAGCACCGTTCGGGGCCAAAGTGAATAGTATGGCATAAATCCCCTAGATGCTCCAGTGAGTATTGTGATGTCTCGTTGCAATCGGCCACAGTCTGGTAAGGGGGACTAGTACTGGAGGTCGGCGTTACAGAAGTGGGAAGAGCCGTGTGACATTCCTACCAGTTGTGGACCTCCTCCAATCACCATGTCTGAGCCACTCCCAAATACACCTGAGACCCAGGCTCCTCCTGTCCAGTCGTCTCCTGTAACCAGGGTCCCTCTTCCTTTTGCCAAACACAAGTGTGATCAAGTTCAGACCTTTGAATATGATGCAAACATCCATCAACTAGCCGATTTCCAGACTCCAGATGCCCTCATCAGATTTTTGCATGTCGCGGCGGACCTCCTCCCACCCAACACTCCCCATCAAGAACCCAATGACGCCGCCAGATTCACCCTGGAGAACTTCCTTAACGCAGCCAACATCATGGCCAAGTCCATCAAGGAGCAACGTAGGCACTTTCGTTTTCCGCTCCGAGTCTTTCTTTCGGCTTACAGGTCGGGGCTCCAGGTTTTTCAAACTCCCCTCTCTTGGTGTTCAAGTCCACTGATAACAAATCCCACCACGGGCACGTCACCGACACCGCATGCAGGCCTGACTTCACTGTCGCCTTCGAGCATCATTTCGACAGTAACAATACGACGCTTTGGCCCTGCATCCGTCTTGCCGGTGAAAAGGCGTCCGGAGGAAAGACTAAGGACGACCATAAGAAGCAGGCGATTTCATACTTGCACTACCTCCTCCTCGCGCGACCTGACCTCTACGTCGCGCAAGGCATGCTCACCTCCAAAGATAATATCACGTTTCTGGTCGGGATTGGGGGTGATGGCATTCGCAGCCTTGCAGTCGATTGGAGCAGCAATGAGCTTTACAGGCTCATGTATGCTTTTATCTATCGCCTTTACGATCCGAATGATTTTGCGGATAAGACATACGAGATGGACCCCATCGACGGGAAGGATTTTGCGACATTCACGATCCGCATCGTGGTCAAGTCTGAACGGGATGGGGTCACAACGCAGGAGGAAGCCCACTGCTCTAAATTCCTCCCTATCTACGCCAGCAGGCCGTTTCAGACTCGAACTCATGTCCTCTCGAACCCGGACTCAGAAGTCATGGTCAACGGCGAAAAGTTAACAGTGCTCAAAGACCAATTCTGCCGACGTGGGACCCGATTCGAGGAGCACACCATCCTCGACCTCATTCATACTGCAGAGAAAGTCCCTGGTGTCGTCGAGGCTGTCTATCATGAAATGATAGCTCTACCTCGACTTGGTAGGGTCGGCGACCCAGTTCGGGCAAAGAACCGTCTCGGAATGCGGCAATCCGGGCTCCCGTTTACGAGCATTCCTACCGTGCGGGCGATGCTGGAAACTGTGTTCGATATACTTGAAGGTAGCATACTCGCGATTGATGGGGTTATATGCACTGATGAGATTTGCAAGTGTTGAGGTTCCTGAGAATGCGCCGCCAAGTTCTTCATCGCGACATCAGCAGCGGGAACATAATGTACATAGATCCACCTCAAGGGGTTACCGCGCAAGTCGTGGGGACGGACGCACAGGAGGGTGGGGTGCTCCCTGTATTTGCCAAGCGCCTCCTCGGCGAGAGGTACGTATCTGGCAATATGTTACGATTAGGCGGCGATTCATGGAAAACGGAACACAGCACCAATTCCCGGGAAACTTCGGCTCTCCTCATTGATTTCAACCATGCCGAACACCTGGAAAGCAAGCAAGAACCTGAGTATCACCGAGTAAGCCGAACTGTGAGTACTGTCGTATATCATATCTGTAAATTGCCTCCTAACGTGCAATGTTGTTAGGGCACGCCTCTCTTCATCGCTCGCGCTGCTCAGATTGGAAAAGCACTGCCCCTTTATACAGACTCTCCAGGATTTATCCTTGAGGCAATTCCCGGCAGTCCAGAATCCTATACGTCGAAGCATCCAAAAAGGCTCAAGAAATTCGAGCCAGAACGGGCAACGATGATTGATCCCTCGGAGGATAACAGCATGGGTGATTGGAGGCATGAGCTTGATCACGACGTAGAGTCCGTCTTCTGGCTCATGTTCTACTGGGCGCTGAGTGCGAAGCCCAAAGAAAAACCGGACGAGCCCATCCGCCTTTCGACGTGGGCCCTCTTGAACGGATCGTTTGAAGATCGTACAGCTCAGGTAGATGCCTTGTATTTTCGGAATGTGGGCATAGGAACCGTCCATTCGGCTTTCAAGCCTCTCTTGGACTTGTTCCGCCGCCTCGCCGGAATTCTTAGGGTCGACAGGCATTGGCTCCCTGCGTTAGACACGCGAAACGCCCCGGAGTATATCGTTGAAGCTTTCCAGCGGATTATCCTCCAGTTCATCATCGATAATCGCGACAATGATTTTATGAAGATGAAAGTTGGCGAAGAGGTCCGTAAATTGGAAAAGGCGCCACAACATCTCAACCGGTCCACGACACGGAGCCAAAGTTTAAACGCCGACAACAATAAGAAACGGAACTCATCCCAGATGTCGGTTGAGCAGAGCGGCGCAGAGCAAAGCGGCGCTAAGCGCCCTCGTCACGACCCACCTGAGGAGACGGCGCTAGAGGTACGTCATCGATGCGCATCCTTCAGTACCAGTTCTCTCATCATGCATTCACCAGGAGAAGCTTGAGGACGACGGCGACGAAAATTGGTACTGAGCCACAAGGGTCGAGGACTGATGCTTCCCTGTCGTCTTTCCCCTTGATGATACCTTCCCGCTGCACGGGAGGCTCCTCTTCGCGCCAGTGGACGTCTAATTATTGCTTAACTAATCTTGGAATGTGAATCATTCACTAATAGTCGTTGAGAGTGGCTCGCGTGGTACTCGGTTCTCGTGCTATCCTTCGTGAGGCAGGCATCACGTGCACCGCGACGACCTCGGCGCAAAACGATTGATCCTCCCCACTTGAAACCACTCGGTCCCTAATTTTCCGGTTCTGCACCACTGGCTGGGTGTAAAATTTGACAGGGCATAGCGATAGCTGCTGGAGTTGTCAGAAGAAAAGGTTTGAGAAATCCGAATCCCCTCGCGGCGATATCCATTCCTTGAACTAATTTGCTCGCCCCTTTCCTTGATAGAGTACTTGGAGCGAGGGCGCTAGTTACTGAGGATCAGATTCTCGAGGTAACACAGAAAGTGGAGTCGGGCGGTGGCTCTCGGGGGGCGGCAAATGTCCGCAGAATGTTCACTTAGACGTGAGTTCGAACTAGACCTCGTCAATCTGGTGGTTAGCTAGATATTCTGGAATCAAACTCTTCTGTGCAGTTTTAGTATGTATGCAATTCAACGTTCCTATCGTACTGTGACTCTGAACCCGCTCCTTTCCATGATGAGACGGAGACCCAGCTTGTCGGGGCTTCCAGCGTGAATGAGGTGTGATATTTGCAACGAACTCTCAGAAGAGGCTTTCATCGTCGTTTCTCAGCCGATTCCAAGCGCTTCTTCATGGTTTGTGATGAAAGACCGACTAGTTTAACCAGGACCTCCACCGCTGCCCAGTCT
Source organism: Tulasnella calospora MUT 4182 (assembly GCA_000827465.1). Lineage (NCBI taxonomy): Eukaryota > Fungi > Basidiomycota > Agaricomycetes > Cantharellales > Tulasnellaceae > Tulasnella > Tulasnella calospora. Next base: position 70,549 of record KN823002.1, on the reverse strand, counting down.
CCTTGGCGCACGCTTTCGTTTTCCAGATCGTTCTGGACTCTCCATTTGCATGGCAGGCTTGACAGGGTCTCGATTCGCGGGCAGATTGCACCAATGCAATGACCGACGACGTATGGGTTGCCTCCCGGGACCCAAGACGTTCCTGTGCTCAGAGCCGTAAGCTGCTCGAGTTGATGGGGTGGAAGTAGGTCACCATTGTAGCTTGGTACAGACTGTTTGTCGAGGAACAGGGCGAGGGATTGAAGGTTGGGGGGATGTTGAGCGAAGGCTGGCAAGAGAGACAGTGGTGTGCAGTGGGGTTGTTCTGTCAGAGTGTACGCCCTTGGGTCGGGGCATAGCGATAGCTGTTGGAGTTGTCCCCAATACCTCCCCATCTTCTCCACGTTTTCTTTGCGAAGGCATATAGGGTAATCATGGTGTACAATTAGCGTTTGAAGCCGAAGCCGGAAAATAGGTTGAATGGAGTCGAAAAGTATGGGTTCCGTAGTGGCGCTCCGATCTGTGAATAGGTTCAAATAAAATTTGACCACGCGAGGACAGGACGACCCGATGGCTTGGAGGGATATCCGAAGGTCTTTGTTGCTTAAGAACCGCCTTTCACTAATGGTTAGAATTTGCAATCTTCCAAACAAGCCAGGAGCGCCTAGGCCAGTCGATCCCACAGGCAGCGGCAAATCTATGTGAAGATCAAAGAGGGAATGAAACCCGCTATCCTCTATAGGAAAAGCTCCTTTAGGAGAGTCGGAATGTGGGATGGCGGGATCGGCGTCGAGGGCTATAGTTTCCAATGAAATAAGTTGGGAAAGGGTTTGGATTGTGGTGTTCGTCAGATAAAACTGCGGGAGGGTGATCCTCTCTAGTTTCGTTGGTGTGGTGAGCCAGTTCCGTAACCGGCCTCCGATATCGACTTCCCTGAGGTGAGTGGTTCGGAACACCAGGTCCGTCAGGTCTGGCGTGCGATATACGAGGAGTTTAAGAAGTTGTTCAACAATATCCTTAGAAACTCCCCTTTGAAGAAGAAGAGTCAATTTCTTGAGATAAGACGGGGTCAAGGCAAGAGTAGACAACGCCACGCAGTCCCTCTCGATAATGCAGTGGAGCTCTCGTAGGTTCGGGAGGATATCTGAGCCGAAGGGGTGGTGAAGAATAATGGACGAAAAAACTTCTGGGTGTAGGCAGGACCCGCCTTCCATAGTCGAGCATTGGAGTCTGCGAACCCTAGTGGAGTAGAAGCGCCATCGTGGCCAATCAGCATCGCAGAGATGCCCCCGCAAACGCTACCGGTCAGGAGTAAGTTTCTTACAATCTGGGAAATTTTTAATGAGAAGTGCGTACCAAATAATAATGGCCAGAGGACCCGTCCTTTATTAATGGGCCCAGGAGAAGATTCAATAGTGGCATCAGGCTATTGAGGTCTTCCCAAAGCGAATCTAGAGCAAGTTGGCTCCAGTACTTGCAAACTCGGGCGGAAGAAGCTCGAGTGGAAGGACCTGCAAAACCTAGTACGCGTTCGAGAATTTCCGATATCTCCCATCCTGGGTTTTGGAGGCCAGGCTCGAGTCAGCGACTGTCGGTCGCAAACACTGATAATTAAAGCCGTCGGACCTACCCCGAACAAACCCCTCCTTTGGCATTCCATCGAGCTTGTTTGGTTCCATTTTTGCTCAGACTTTTTTCAAGGATGAAGGCTCTAGCTCTTGATCTGCCGATGCCGAGTGGAGATGGATGCCAAACGCTCGTACCACGGAGATAAAGCGTTAACCCCAGGCAGACAGGTTGGTACATATATACACAAGCATGCAATATGGACACTACACTCTCCTGGAGCATCCTGGAACACTGAGGCTAGCGTCATTGGAACGAAAAGATGACTAGGAAGGCGGGCCACGTAATACTGCTGACCCCCTGGACAGGTGATTGATCGCCCCTCCGTTCTTATATAACGCGGGTCACCATGAACATGCTGGGAGGGGGGGGGGATATCCACTAGTTACAGCTGCCCACTTGGTGCCTTCAAGCTTGCAGGCCGAGTCCTGTCTTTGCCACGGACAGATCCAATTCAGAGTAGCAATAATGCGAGTACAAGAGCGATACATGGCTAGAGAAAGCGAAAGTAGTCTCTCGGAAACGGGGAGATCGTACGAAACACGACAACAATGCAATACATCAGACTCTGATATCATCACCACATAAATCGAATTACTCCGTCTGGTCCCCACCGCTCCTTGTACAGGAACACGGCCATGGTCACCCAATTAATGAGAGCATACCACCCTGCTTCCATAATTAAAGCTTTCTTTGTCGCTGGGACGAGAATACGGAGGAGAAGGTAAGGGACAATGAAGTACCGTGGTTCGAGGAGGGGTGTAGGCACCAGGGTCACAACCGTCAGACCGCCGAATAAGGAGACGTTGAGAAGAGAATTGTCCTGGCCTTAGAATACATGCCGGGTGAGAAAGCGGGAAACTAGTCCATGAAATGCAGCCTACCTAGTCGAACGTACCACGCATACCCACAGAGGTAGTACACCGGTGCGAGGAGATAAGGAACCGCAGGGTGAAGCATATAAAGCCTCTTCCAAATATAGAACGTATAATGTCGGTTATCAGATAGAACGAAGGGGTGATGTATGCTGGTCCGTAGGATGGGAAAGGGGTCACCAAGATGTCGCATGAAACTTCCACAGAAGCTACTTACGTGTATCTCCAAATTGTGAAGAGAGTAAAGGACACGATGCAGATAGTACGTGAGGTGTACCTATATGACCGAGCCCGATTAGGACTTCTAAATTTGCTCAGAGCTATGGTCCGTAGTATAACCCACCATTTTGTCCAAAAAGACCTTAGATAGACGTTCTTAAATAGACGAAAAACGCCGTGCTTCCCAGTGAAGAGCACTGGCCACCCAAAAGCGGTGGCAAACGCCACCCCGTAGTACACTTGAGGGATGTGTATAGCTGGTACGTGATTTGACTTGTCGCCTGAGAGCCCCCCCCCCCCAACAAAAAACCAACGCAGGACACTAGTTAGGTAAGGTTGAGAGGGAATTTATATGAACCGACTGACCTAAAACGATGCCGCCATTCCATACGACGAATGCAAGGAAGGCGACGAACCCGACAGCATATGGCAGGATCAAAGGTATAATCGTTGCCCGTTCCGCGATAACTGTGAGAACTGAAATGATCCAGTCCACTAAGTAAATGGAAGAATTTTCATTAGTTTGTTCATGATCAGGCTTGCATGAAGACGAACGGAAATCGGCTTTGGCCGCCAACACATCGTGGTCAAAAACGAAGTAAGTCAATTGACGCCCACGCATGTGCTGTGGCTTCCTTCTTTCGGCTTCCCAAGCTTCACGCTGCGGGGGATAATGCAAGGCGTACAAGGCGGTGGAGCCGAAAGCATACGCGAGCCAGATGACGTTGGTTTGGCGAAAAAGACAAGACACTAGGCCAGCCTGTCGAAGAAAGATTAACTTCACTCCTTCCAACTTAACATACTCATGTACGGGACTCACCACCACTGCACTCTTATGCCAACCGTTCCTCGCCACGTATAAGGTGACTAGAACTGAAATGGCACTCGCGACATCTGTATAGTACAGAAAGGCGAAGAACCACAGAACCGGGAAACTTGATATTATCAGCGCTTCTGCACTCGGCTCCAGCCATGACCGGTTCTTGATGCGTTCGTTGTCCAGCCTGACCGATGCGATAACTCGATCCAGGAAAGGCGGTAAGAGGGTCAAGAGTAGGACGTTGGTGAGGCGGAGGACGGGAATCGTACACGGCAAGAGGAAGACTTTCATGAGCGCTATCGAAACGAGGTACCTACAAGGAGGTTTCAGCGTGGTTCAAAAGTTGGGAGAGGGCTGGAACGGTAGGTAGACTGCTCTGAAAATTAGAGGACGGAGGTTTTCGCTAGTAAAACCGGCAAGCTCTTCTAACTGCCGAGTGATGAGCAGGTTCTGGAATTTGATATTGTGGCTCGGCGCAAACGAGGCATTGTGCATGTAAGCAGTGGAAGCTACTTCGATGCTCAACGATAGGCTAGTCCAGCTGTCCATTGGACACTAACAGCTTTGCGAGTGGGAGAGGATGGTCTGGTAAGACATTTCAGTAAGAACTGACTCACAGTCCTGGTGGGGTTGTGATTTTGGGGTCCCAATGAGTCCATTCACCTCGACAATATGCCTGGGCCTGAGGGATATGGAATGGCTCATCCTACAAAGACCAAATAAGAAATATTTTCCGCACAAAGGCCAAAGTACCCTACCATGTAAGGTTCACGGACGATTATGTCAACCTGGCGGGCTACTATGACGTTGAGCGCCGCCCAGGCTGCATACCGAATTGTTTTACCAGAGAAAGACATTTTTAGGCACGATACCAGCAGCTATCCACATAAAAATCTAAAGTGGTTGGACACGAAGAGATTATGACCGTTGGTATGAGGCTTGTTGGTGATGGTGTTGGACGACCGGAAGGGATGAGGGATGAGCACGTACAGGGTCGCAAACGCCACGTAGCTTCAGCAAGAGCAACTACGATTTTCAATGTGGGCGGTTTTTGTATGTGGGCGATGTGGGTATATCTGGCGGTGGTTGGAGGAGTAAGTCTGTCGTTGAACTGTTTGACGCTGTCCTGCCGTGTCTTCCAAAAACTCCACGTTTGGGATCTCCGGGTTCCCCGAGGTCTCGGCAATCACCAGCTTCACGTCCCTTTGCTTTCAACCCTTCCCCCTCCGCTTGGATCAAAGTATGCCTCGTTCAAGCACATTTTCCACCTCTGGCTTGCAAGTTAGCAACCAGACCGCCAATTCTTCAACAAGCGACACATATTGACGTCGGAGGAGCTAGTTCTCTTCCATTTCGCAGATGATAGACTTGCCTTCCTAGGCTCCAATCTTGGCTACATAGAAGTCGAATTCACAGTACGTGCCCTTAACGCTGGGCGACGGCCGAGTGTTATTGATGTTGCATTTGGGGGTGGTAGTAGTCAGGCGGAACCAGCCTCTACTCTCGCAAGACGGGGCGGAGCACCTCTCGAAGAGAGTCTGGCACGGAGTTCAATGGGGGCCTTAATTGGTCGACAAAAGGGTCTTTTATTCGCCACGCGATGCTGCCCACGGCTTACGAATCAAGGGTGATTTCCTTATTCAGCTAGTAATTCCCTTTCCGTTGTCCGTCTCTCAGGCATGACACTCACCTGTGCGTTCACAGTTTTACGAGCCTGACACCCAAATCCAGAAATTCGATGGTGCAGTTACACTCTTTATGCTTGGTGAACTGATGTAATGCTGAATGTGAGACTGTGGGCATGACATTGGGTGAAGAATGGAGCAGGTTTGATGAGCAGAGTCGAACGGACCCTGTTCAGCACCCCGTGGATTCACGCCCATTGGGGTTCCGCAAGCACGCCACCGTGGGGGTTTAAGACCCTTTCCCCGACCAATTATCCCTTCCATACAACTCCGTCTCCGCCTAGGGTGGTAGAACTTTCGCGTTGGACTTCATTAGCGCACTTTAAGCAGCGATCCACCCGCGAACGTTCTCTTCAGGCCAATCGGTTTGAATGAACTGCACCACAGGCACGAAATGTATGCAAACTGAAAAACCACGGTGTTGCCGTTTATTTTCACCCGGTCAAATATAAATGACACGCAAACAGGACATGATTGAACTAAAGTCGTGCCCGTTAAGTGACGCACCGAAAATCACTTACGGTTTCCCGCGTCACCTTCCTACATCGAACGCCTTGCTCCTCCAACCGGGTCTGGCCCTCTCGGCCTCGGCTCTGGCTTGATACCGATCACCAGCCTTGAGTGCCTTTCTTCTGGCATCGGCTCTTGTTTCTTCCGCTGTCCGCTCCACAGTCTCAATGTGCCTTGAGGCATCGTCCACTTTCCCCTGGATATCATCTAGGGCATCTCTTTGCACGTCCACAAGCGTAGGATTTGTAGTCGTGGGTGAAGGAACAGGTACGTCAGGCAGGACCTGTGCACCAATCCCGACTGCAATGACGGTGTCTTCTTCCGGAAGTGTGGCAGGCTGATGAGAGGTATGGATTATGCCTTTGGCAGTTACAATATTGGAGACGACAGGTGGGGGTTGGTAGTCCAGTAGGTCAACGTCCTCTTCATCACCGTCACTATCGCTTTCGCCTGCTTGGTCGTCTTTATAAGGCCCATCGACTGCCGGTGTTCCAGGAAAGATGGTAAGCGCCCAGTCGATCCAGTTCAACTCCCGATTTTGTCCATTCAGCGCCGCCTTTCGACTTGCCTCTCCCAGTTTCTTCCCGACTCCCTCCAAAGTCTCCCTAATCTTGTTCGCCAAAACAATGGAGATAGCCTCTCTGGTGCTAGGTCCCAACAAAGGCTGCAGCAGCAACGAATTGAAGATCCAATGTCGGCTCTTCTTGATGGTAAAAGCCAGCCCCGGAGCATCAACTTTGACGTCGATAACGCTGAGGTAGGCTCGTGGCTCCGCGTCCGCGGGTGAGTCTAACTCCTCCCCAGCCAACTCTAGCTCGAGATCGATCGATAACCCCTCTCCAGGCGCTCCCTTTTCCCCAACATCCAGACTGAGCAACCCCCAATCCTTCCACCCAAGGCACCATGGACCACGAACATTCGCGTAGTACCCAACATCATCGGCCGAAATCCTCAAGCCTCTCACTTGTACCCTTGTCCTGGTTGTCGCTTCCGAAACCGTTACAGTCGGGACAGCTACTCCTACGACTGACCGCGCGGCATCCGAACCGCGGACCCTCGCGGCATCCGAGCCCACAATGCCCAACTCGGTGACGTTGGTTACTGTGATGTTGTCGGGTACGAAGCTAAGCGAGCTAATGTTGAGGTTGTCTAGGACGGCGTCGAGTGCGGGGCTCTTCAACTCCATTCGGGGAAGGGGGATGACCTTGAGGGCCTGGATGAGACGTGGGACGACGAACTCCAAGATGTCCCGCTGTGCCTCGCGCTTGAGCTCAGCGTATGCCCGACGGCCTTCACGAGTCGCAAGGGCAACGACGTCCGGTTTGGATATGCTGGCGAAATAGGCGGTATCCATCGTCAGGGTAGTGATAGCGTCGAGAACTCGCCGCAGAGCTGGATCCTGAGCGAAACTGTCGAGGAGTGCTTGAAGATCTTGACCTAGATCCGCTAGATGGTGCTTGGCCTTTTGTTCTGGAGGTGCTTCACCGTTGAAGTGTGCTTTGGCGTCGTCGTAGATCAATCCGAGTTCTGAATTGGCTTCGTCCGTTGCGATCCAATCCGTATCTTTTAATGCACGGCCAAGCCATTGACGAGCTCTTGCAAGAATGCCGACGACAGCGCTCTGACCGTCATTTTCCGGAAGTGAAAAATCGTGCACGAGCTGCTCGACGTCGTGCAGTGCAGTGTCCATCCTTCCACCCACGAACCGTTCCAGGAGTGAATGCAGTCGAAGTAGTGCTTCCTGAAGATGAGGGTCCAAGTTGACGTCGACTTGAGCTTCAACCTGGGTATCGTTAACGATCGACGATGCGGCCGCCTCTGCGGCACTGGACGCTGATAGTGCCGTCTGTAAACCGACATGGTAGTACTTTTGAGCAATATCCACAATCGTCTGAAGTGCTTGCAGGAATCGAGGATCAGCTTGAGCTTGGCGAATGATCTGGGTGCGATAGTGAGATCCCGCGTCGGCTGGGCGCGATGTGGGCAAGAACGTACCGACTTGATCCTCTCCAGAACTGTTTCTCGAACTCGGTCCGGTGTTTCTTGCTGTAGTTTTTGCCAAGCCTCTTTACCCTTTTGTGTACTCTGGTCCACCGTCTCCAGAATCTTCTTCTCTGCTTGGACCTTGACTTGGGCCTGTTCGGTTCTGATGTCCTCCACTTCAGGCGCTCCCGCTTCGGCATGACCCTCGAGCGTGGCATCTTCCTTGTTACGTTCTTCTTCGGACGGGCGGATCACGCCTTCAGCGACATGCGCACCACTTTCGACCGCCAGAGCCACGTCTCCGATCTGAGCGGCCAAGTCTGCCAGAATTTCTCGAGCCGTGACAAAGACGTCGGTAAGAAGGAGGCGAAATGCAGAAGATGTGAAAAGAAGCGTGACAAGTGTCTTGATAGAGTCGGAAAGGGTCTGAGCGTCGTGCCGGACTTGGGCAGGTGAAGGGATGTCGGCGAGAGGGAGTTGCTGGGCTAAGGGTGCGAAAGGTAAATATGTGATTGATGGGGACTTTTACTCGAGGACTTACCAGCTGCGTCTAAAGGTGCTGCTCCGCCTAGTTCAATGTGGGGCTCGAGGGTGGCAGGCCGTGAGCTAGTGTGTCGTAGCTGGTAAATTGCATGCTGAAGGGTATCGTCGTCTTAATGCAACGATGTCAGAGAAGAATGGAAGGAGTTATCGTGGATGGTGGCTCACCGTTCTTGTCCCGCCCAAGTTCTGTCAGAGCTTCAAGGAGCTTTCGGATGTCTTCCAGCACGATTCTGCCCCTTTCACTGAGAACGCCTCCATGCTTGGGAGCGTCTTGGAAGACGGAAGAGTCCAGCAGGTGTCGAATAACATGATTTGACTGAGCTTGCGTGGGCAGTTTTCCATTTTGGAGAGCGGCAATGATGGCAGCGAATTTGTCGAAAGTTGCCTGGGTGGGGACGAGACGATCTTGGAGAGGAGGAGAGTGGTCGTAGCGATGTGTCGGGAGTAGAGGTTCTCTTTCGTCTGATCGCTTTCTTGGTCCACAGCAGCAGGAGAAGATTGCACCCATCGGTGGTTGAGCTGAAGGAACGAGTGAGCGCGTGTGTGACGTCACGCCCTAGGAGCACATACATCACCCTGCGGGTCTCACCGTTCTCGGCAATTTCCGCACACGGCCACGATCAGACGACGCGAAAGTCACGGCGAATATAAAACGTGTTTCATTTGCTCGACGTCCTTTTGAGAAAAAAAAGGGAGTTTGTGGCGTTTGTGGCGCTCTCACGGTTTGATGTGTCATGAACGCGAACAGTTGGTTCTGTTTAGTCTCCGACCGCTTGCCTCCCGTCCGCCTTGCTTGAGCTCTCGACCTCTGTCTCGCTGGTTCGAGATCCCTCCCCACATCCTTACCTGCAACGACACCCACCTCAAGATATCTCCATCCTCCACCCAACCTGCGATTCTCAACATCACTCTAACGGCCCTCCACGATTACGCCCCAACGTCAACATCTCACACCTGTCTCTTACTAAACCATGCCTTCCACCAGCATACAATCATCAAGCCCTCCATCCGACTCTGGATCCAAGGGAAGGCGCTTCGCAATGTCGCCCCTCTCCAACGGTTCATACTCCAAGTCCTCCTCCCCGCCCACTGCGCCCAAAACAACCGCAAACCTCGTCAAGAAACCCACCACGCGTGGATCCACTTCTCTGTCGGTGCGCAGTGTGTTTGGTGGTGCCCGAGCAGCAGCCTCGAAAAAGGACAAAGACAGGTACGTACGAAACACGTATTGCCCTTTCTGGTAAAGCGCTCACCCCGACCCTGTTCGACCCAACAGTGACCTCACCAGCGGCGCCGAAACTGAAACTCGGCGTCCTCCAGCACCATCTCGGTTTGGTTTCGGCATTGGTTCCACCAAACGCCCCAGTCTGTCCTCGAAACCTGAACCGGTTAAGAAACCTCCTGCTCCATCACGTTCGACACCAACACCCACCAACGCGACCCCCACGGCGGATAAGAAGGGCTCTTTGCGTACCAAACCCCCCTCACCGACCTTGAGGAGGGTGATGACCCCAACATCCAACAAACCACCTTCACCGGTCGCTCGCACTCCAGCATCTGTCCGCTCCATATTAACCGCAAACAAGCACAACGATTCTCCCGGCCCCTTGTCAGACCCCGTACTCAACCTGGCTGCCAGTACGAGTAACCGAATCCTTGATTTTCAAGCCAACACATCCCAAGATATGACCGCTCCTGGGGACTTGACCATTGCCGACCTCGTCATGTCGGATGGAACACCGAGAAAGGCTGCAACAGAGGAAGATGATACAGAAGAAGAAGGCAATGTTTCCGCATTGCTGCCAATGGTCGACTTTGGAGCACCAACCCCAGCACACCCACGCATTTTGATACGACGTGTTAATGACAATCATGACGACGAAGACGATGACGAAGACGACGATGACCTAGACAACGATAACGATGACAACCCTACTGTACTCCTCCAGGTGGAAACCCCTTGCCGGCCTTCACTCAAGAAATCTTCCAAGCAGAGTTCCAATGGCCTTCCACCAGCTCGACAAAACCTCAGCTACCTTTCACCCCAGCCCCCGACACCGGGCTCACTATCATTCTTCCCCCGCTCTCGCCGCCCACGTCTTCCCAGTAACAACTCCTCCACGTCCAAAAACAAGTCGCGTCGGACCTCTGCAACAAGCAATGCCTCTGCTTCTCGAAGGTCCTCGAAGATCCGTCCTGGAGGCGGCGTGGAACGAGGATCAATTCTCTCATGGGAAGCAGTCCTCGAACGCTCGAAGGAGTTTTCCGATGCAGATGTCGACGAGCTTGGAATGATATCCACCATTGGGCTGGGTAGTTTGGGAGCCATGTCACCGGGCTTTGGTACACCGATGTACCAAAGACTCTCGTTCACGAGCGCGGCAACCGATCGTGACCGCTCGGTTTCATCACGACGAACATCAGGAGCTGTCCGGAGAAGCAGGACATCCCAAACAACCAAGGAGAACGAGGTGGTCGTTTCGGCGAACGCGAGCGATGCTGGAAGTGCTCCAGGCAGTGCACGGCTCCAGCCTCCCGAAACACCCTCTCCACTCGGTGCTTCCACTCTTTCCAAGAAAAGCCCTGTCGGCTTAACGTTCACTCCGTTGGATCCCGCGCCAAAATTTACTCGTGGCAGAGCAAGCAAGGAGCAAAGCGCTGCCGACAAGTTGAAGAAGCAACTGGATTCACAAACAGCTCAACTCCAGGCTGTTCAGCAACAATTGGAAACCGTAATGCGAGATCTGGAAATTCGAAACGCAACGGTCACCTCATTGGAAGAAACGCGCGCCCAATTCCTGAAAGAACGGCTCGAATTCGAAGCAGCCAAGCAACAATGGGCTCAAAAAGAGGCCACCTGGGTGTCGCGGCAGCAGGCCTGGACCAAGAGTCAGCAGCGGAGCAAGCAGGTCAATGATCTGAAGGAGGTTTTGGAAATCGAGAACGGAATCAAGGCTCGCTGGACCGCGATCAGTGAAGAGATCGAGAAAGAGACGCAGCGAATTGCTCGAGATCGAGAGTTGCTTTCTATTTTACTTGCAGATGTGGAGCTGTGGATGTGCAAATGCGAAACGGGCTTGTCTCCTTGAATTTATCGATATCAGCAAGCCCCCTCTCTGCCTGCCATAGACATTTTGTTCGCCTTGTATTTGGATGTCGGAATGTGCATTGTATTTACGCTGTATATATACTGGCTTGGCTCCTGAACTTGGGCGCCTCAAGTGCCTGTCAGAATCGAGGGATGGGAGCGAGCGAGAGGGCAACCATTTAGCAACCAGGTCGGTGGACGCACTCTCAGGTGGAGGTGATGCGTTGTCAAGATAACATTAATCTATCGGCAAAACCTTTCAACTGTTGTCTAGCTGTCAGACAAGCGACGTATACTTGCACCTGCCCTCTGAGCTCGACTAGCTCAACCACGGCTCAACTGAACGCTCCAACTTGCAAGTTCCCCAAAGGGCCCCTTGTCGCCGGGTTTGGCCAATAAAATGAGTCAACTCGATGAGAAGAACTGCAATTGTCGTTACTGGGAGGCCAGTAATGCGCTATTTCATGATACGGTCCATAATTTATGGCGGTCCTTGTTACTAATGTTTTAGCCGCCCTCCAGAAAGATTTCTAGACCTCCACTCCAATTACTTATAGAAAGCTTCCAAATGGTCGAAATAATTCTCATCGGATACGGCACACTTAATATTGTCAGTATTGGAGCACCAAAAGGTGGTGTCTGCCGATTCCCAGTCTCCAGCCAGAGCATCTAAACAGCTACGGTGTATCGCACTGAGCCTCGCGCGATGAAGTTCCAAGAAATATAACTTGAGGAAAGAGGTTGTCCGGTGCTTATAATCGCAAAACCAAACTGTATATCAATAACTCCTAAACCGACAGCTAGCCAGGGTGACTGGAGGGGCTAATGCCAACTTCGGTTCAAGCACCTTCGTAGTTCGGGAAGCAGTCTTTGACCGTCTTTCCGCTGTGCTTATTTTCGACATGCTGCTGGAGTTGGGGCAAACGAGTTGTCACCAGCTGGTTGGTCGGAAGCAGACGGAGAAGAACGGAGATCAGATCAGATATGTGCCCAGAAAGACTTGCGAACGTGAAGCACGTACAAAAGTTTGACGGCAAGTTTCGCATATAATATTCTTGGCAGCCTCGTTTGTCTTTGTCTGACTCGAGCTGCCTTTCTTAGCGTTCTTGTCGGCGTTGCGCTCACGCTTCTGCGCAGCTTTGGCACCCTGGAGTTGCAAGAAAAAAAAATCGCTTTACACACCGAGACTGGTATCGATAAAGCCACTGCGTACGTTACCCATGATACGTTGGAAATGAAGAGCGCAAAGACGACGTGGATGACAGTAGGAGAGTGAAGGAAGCACACCACAGCACGGAGAAAACGTTGCGGAAGAAGAAAAAAAGTAAATTATGACAAACATGTTCGTATCGACGAAGGGCTCGGACAACGCCGAGAAGAATGTCCAGTGTCATCGTATAGCTATCACATTCCAAATGACCCGACACCGCCAGCAGCTTGGGAAGCAGCTCCTGCTTGCTGTAATCGTTCTCCGACCTTTTTGTTGACGTCGAAGAACTTGGCTACACAGCGGTCAATGCAGACACTCTCGCCCTTGTTCAAGTCGGGTTCCGCATAGCGTAGGTTGATGCATTTCGCATGACATGAGCTGCAGAGCGAGTTAGCATCATCCTGTAGGAAGACCTCGCTGGTCCGAAATGGCGTACCTGACGACCTTGTTGAAGACGTCGGTGATCAAGTCCAACTCGGCGAGCGCCATTTGCATGGCCTGTTGGTTTACAGGGCCAGATGGGCCTGCGGGTGTTGCTCCAAGACCGAGGAAAGACATGTTACTGAAGATGGAATAGCGGAATGATCAAGAGGTTGAGGTTGTCTGGGTGGAGGTGGTTTCGTCGGTAGTGGGATCCAAAGTTTTAGAAATCGGCAGTGTTTGGTGCTGTTGACGTGGTGTGGCACCCCACAGGTTTCGATCCAGCGTTCCAACGCAACGCCCACAGAAATTTCGTCCGTAAGTACTCATCTGCTTTTCTGCATATATGGCGATCAATACGCCCAGGGAATGTTTGGTTGGAAGGGCCACTGGGTCGAGCGGAACCGCTTTGTCTGAACTTGCCGGCGACAAATTCGGCGCAATCGATCTGCGATGACGAGGCTAGCCAGACACAGTTGTACATTTCCTAAGCCTGAATACACATTGAAAACTCCATTCGGTGCACACATTGTTTACCAATTTATCTTGTACTATTATCTACCAAAGGGGTAGGCCCATGGGATTGTTGATTCCTACAGTTGAGCTAGGGTCCACTCCACCTCACCCTCCAAGGTTTCCTCCAATGTTGGTCCGTGAGGCCTCCACCCTAACGCGAACCCGCGGTTCGCCACGACCCGTGAATTATGAGCAGTTATCACCAAACCAAACTCCTGGCCGAATTCGGCTTCCTCTAGAGAGACGCTCCTAACACCTTTCTGCACTATGCCCTTTGCATACAGAATCTTGGCAAGCTCCCTGGTAATATCGCCCCACACGTGACTTCTTGTGGAGCTCCCCCAAAACCACCGCTCGTATGGGTCGACCACTTCTCGAGACTGACGAGAAGAAAGAGCGAGGTTAAAGAGGAGAACATAGAGGTCCACTAATTCGTCTATATGGACGTTGCTCCATACGTTCGTGCCAGGTCCAACTTGGAGAACTTGCCCGTACTTGACAGCGGTGCGAATCAGACTGTTCACTTGAACCGATACTGCGGGTAAATAAATTTAATAAGTATTGTAACGTACTTGTGAACGAGCATTGGATTTCATACAGTTTCGTACAGGTCCGCGCCCTTTCCCATATATAGTGGTTGGGGCGACAATGTAAGCATCAACGAGGCCGCGCTCGCCTGCTTCGAAGATACTGAGATATGCCGTGTTTGTGAGCAAATGCAGACCTTCATTGGAGTGCTTTAATGCTTACGTGAGGTCAACATTCCGGTGCATCTGCTCTGGCGCAATAGACTTCGTGTCCTCGACCTCGGTGTCCTATCGCTTCACATCAAGATACAACCAGACCGCAACTATCGTTATTAAACTCACATCCCAAACCTTGTCAGAGGTACCAGGATGATATGCTCCATCCCAAGGAGTGTCGGTAACGACACCACTCCCACTACGGAAAAGAAATTGCTTGTATCAAAACAAGCCTGAAAGACCTCGGCGCCCCCACCTCGTGTGGAGAAGAATAGGCTTCCCGATCACATTCCCACTTCTGGCACGCGATTCGAGGCCCCTCAGTACCGCCTGGGTCAACGGCAAATCGTCCGAATTAGCGATATTCAGGACCGCATCGTGTTTGGCAGCCGTGCTTTCGATTAGGTCAAGGTCCAATTGGGTCCCTTGGACGACGTTGACCCCGAGCGCTTGAATCGTAGAGACATCTTTGGGATTCCTCACGAGAGCTGTCCACGTAAAGTCGGGGTATTCTCGTTGAAACCGTACGAGGACGGAACCGCCTACATATCCGGTGGCACCAAGAATGAATACAGAGATAGGAGCTGAAGCCATAAGAATGGGTGGAACCACTTCATTAACGTAAGATTTAAGATGCGCACTTTATAGAAGCGTCATAGAGGCTAGCAGGTGGAGGTCTTCAATCAGTAGCCTTCAGAAGATGGTCTCGTGTGAAGGCCTCCACATTTGCCCTCGCAGAAGCTGAGTAATGCACCAGATGGCGAAGACTTGCGTCAATATTGACACCGCACCTCTTCTACACCCATGGGAGCCTGAAGCATTCGTGACGCTTCCTGATCCTCTTCCCCAAAAGGATTTGCATTATGCTCCCTAACGGCTACTTTATTGGTAGCACAATCCCGACTATCAAATACTCTTCGCTCATGGCACGCCAAGAGGTGGCTGTGATGAAACTCTAGATCCAGGGGAAATGAAACACGATATCTCGTGCTTCTGGACGTGTGTTCAGCCTCTCTGGTAGTGTTGAACGCTTCCAAGTCATCCCCAAAATGGTCATCATTGTTCTATGAGCTCTAGAGCCATTCCGCTTTATTCCAGAGAAAGTAGGTGCTAGCTGAACGGCTGTAGTATTGCTTCGATGTGTAAGAAAAATCTGCCATCTGGGGAGCAGAGGGCAATTTCCTATACTAGCAAGACAAGCCTTGGAGAAAAATCACACTTCACTCTTCGGCTCCACCCCTTACAGAGCAGATAGATGAATAAAATAAATCAAAAGCAATCAAGCCTGTCGAAGGACATATGTAGGCCCTCTAGGCAGGCATGCTGAGCAAAGCACTAGGCCATGAGCAGACGGTGGGCAAAATACCTGGTGGTCCATGGCTCGGGTCACCGTAATTCCATTCATACCTGTGCATTAGTTCCGTGTAACTCTATAGATTCTCGGAAGCTGACATAGATTCGGATGCCTAGCGCCAAGGTCGGTTTCTAAGAGATTGTCACAGGACGGCTCCATTAAGGCCGTGCTCGCGCTCTATGCCAATGCGGAATCACATAATCTAGG
The DNA here is from genome assembly GCA_000827465.1 of Tulasnella calospora MUT 4182. Classification (NCBI taxonomy): domain Eukaryota; kingdom Fungi; phylum Basidiomycota; class Agaricomycetes; order Cantharellales; family Tulasnellaceae; genus Tulasnella; species Tulasnella calospora. The sequence goes on along the minus strand of KN823002.1, from coordinate 54,771 downwards.
AGACTTACGGAATTTCTGCAACGGCTCAGGTTGGACAGGCCCCTTCGATCCCGCCCGGTTTTTTTACGTCTATTGAAGCGTATGCATCACGCTGCCCATAGCGAGCACCGAGATTCGATGCATAGCCCTTCGCTCAAGGGATGAAAGTTGAGCTTGCACGGTCTTTGACGTGATTGGCTTGGCCGGAATGCCGATGAGAAAGCCCTGTTCCTGGCACGTGCCGTTACAGCTGATCCTCTTGGACAAAGCCCCGGCTGGAGGAGTCGAGGACTGGGCGGATTGTTCGCGGATCCAAGGGCTCTCTCATGCACTTGAGAGCAGGCTGTTATTTGAGAGGATGATGGTGGCGGGGATATCTTGGGAATTCTCGGCATCCCACGGTGGAATAAGCCACTTTTCGGTATCACACCAATTTCGGCCATCTCAGACACTTGGCTCTTCAACTCCAACTTTCACCCACGAGGCACCGTCACCTCTCATCCCAGCGCACCAGCCAAATCCTTCTTCAACGACCTTCACGATTACGCAACGAACCTAACTGAAAAATAGCAAAGTCATCAAAGCCCGTCTTTCCTTTGTCTCGACCAACCAACACTGGAACCGAACACTGTTTGCTCTAAACCACTTTTTCCTCCCATTCTTCTTGTAGGCACCCTCGTCGACCAGCTCTGGAGTTGTTAACGAGATTTGGGCTTTAGGTCTGCTGTTTATGCATTACTCAAGACGCTTGTCGTTATGGACCCTGTGTGCTGCCGTCCTGTGGTGGAGTTGGATGCCACTTCCAGGTGTTCTCGGCGCCGCAGTCAGTGTACAATGTTCGAGAACACGACCTTATCCATTCACAGAACTACGTCCTCGTGTAGGTTAGCCACGTAACATGCAAGGCAGGAAACGATTGGATGAAGAACGACCTCGGACAAGATCCTTGCGTCGTTTATGCGTAAGTTGCACACGGCGGCGTCTATTTTTTCGCGGCTAAGACGGCTTATCGAAACCTTTCCCAGCTACTTATCCGCCACTTGTTCTACATCTGCCAACTGGACAGTAGATCCTTTAAGCGGTGATCCACGAGCAACATACAACCCTCCATCCGGCCAACTCATCAACCAGTGTCAATGCACCACCGTGCTCTACTCCCTCCTGCAAGCGTGCTCGACTTGCCAGGCTTGCTCCACCTTATCTTGGAGTGCATGGAGTAGTCCCTGCCCTTCGAATTACATTGGAAAAACCTACCCGTATGCAATTCCCAGTGGGACTCAAATACCAGGCTGGGCGTATTTAGATGTCACTGCCAGCGGGGACGGCTTAGGATGGAATGAGACGGCGGCAGAACAGTACGCGCGTCAGTACCACGAGATCTCCCAGTCATCTGCTTCCAGCTAAATTTCGGCTTTCCACAGTTTCCGGCTCCACATCCCTCGAACCGGCGTCACAACAAAAAACTCACTCGGGTCCGAATATCGGGCTCATCGTTGGTGTGGTGGTAGGCGTCATTGGGGGAACCGTCCTTCTTGTACTTCTTTGGTTGTGGTGGTGCGCCCATCGTGGCGCCCGTCGCCAACGCGAACTGTCCCTCTACTCTGTGGACGCTGATGGACAGCGGGTAACCTACGCCCCCGGATATGCTGGTCCAACAACAGTGAACGGAAGACAGATAGGGAGGCCAATGACTTTGGCACAGGGCCATAGCTACAATGGAGTGCCCCCATTGCCACCGGTAAACGGCGCAGCCTCGCCCGGTAGACGGAGGACGGGATTCTTGCGGCCAGGGAGCTACGATTGGAGGAACTCGCAGTAAGTGGAAGAGATCATTTGAGCGGCTCATAGTGTTGACCCGCCTTGATACAATAGATTCGTCCAGTCACTACACAGCTGGAGAGGATCCAGGGGTGGCTAGGTTATGTATCGTTGTCGCTCGGACTTGATATTACGAGAATTTCTGGACTTTGCTGTTGGCGTCGCTTCATGATCTACGGACCGTTTACTCTCCTGTTGACTGCACGTTTGTAGCCTTATAGTGGCCCAACGGCGTTAGATATCGATAGAAAAGGACATATCATAGAGGTACAACTGTAAATATGGCGTCCGAGTTTGCATCCGCTAGTAAGTTGTCCGTCCAAGTAAATGATTGTTTGCTTCTGCCGTCGAAGGGCCTGCCTCGCTTTGTCTTTGCGGTGGAGCCCAAACGCCAAGACTAAATCACACGCATATCCGCCGTCAACATTCAGATTTCGGGGGTTGGAGTACAGCGCTCTCACCTTGCCCAGAAAGCGAGGCTTCTTCCCCAGTCATGGTCCATCGGATGACCTTGTCGTGGCGGGGGTGGCGGGTCGGGAGGCAATGGAGGCTCCCAATCATATCGAATCGTGATTTGAGGTGGTCCTGCATCAGAGGAGCTTCCGCGGCTGAGGCGGTTGCTGGGGCTGGACACTAGAACGGCTGAATCACGATCTGTGGTCGTGTTTACGGGAGAATAGGTCATGGTAAAGTTGAAAGGAACCGGTTCCTGCTTTGGAGTGCGACCCCAGCTCGCTGGGTAGATGCCACTGAGGTCTGGGAACATGGTCGTCGCTGAAGCAGAATAGCGACGGGAGGGGGGCGTATGGCGATATCGGCGATGTACCAGCGCTAATCCTATCAAGAGTGCAGCAAAGACTAAAGCGCCGATGACGCTTCCAGCTATCACTCCTGCGTTTGAATGATCTGTCGGAGGTGGCGTTGGTGTTGAAGACTTGACTGGGGTTGATGCTGAAAGTTGGTAAACCGTTTAGCGGTGTGGCGAACGCGGTGCGAGTGGATCACTCACTGGCGAGGTTCTGAGCGGCAGTGACGTCCCAGACCCCGCTGCTGACGGTCACCCCAACCTCGGTCGCCCAATCTGGTACCTCAGTTCCATCGGACAGCGGCCATGGATAGTTTTTTGACGTGTAAAGCGGGGGACAGTGCTGCGTCCACCAGGGCGCGGAACCGGTTGGATCCTCGAGCAGGGGTGGAGCGGACCACCACATAGGCGTTCCGCCTTGACATACAGCGCATGCCTGAATGAGTGAATATGCGACTGCGTTACAGATGCATGGCGTTGCTGCTTTGAAGTTTTTGGGCGGAGGATAAGATCTCGTGTAGTTTGTGCTCTTTGATGGTGAGGGGAGACCCTTGAGATCGTAAGTGCCGGATGGAGTGCAGCCAGCAGCCAGCCGTCTACAAATTGAACAAAAGTTGAACATGTAGCGGAGCGACGAGACGCGAACGGCTTACGCATAGAGAAGACATGGCGAGTGTCCTGCCGAGTTGTTCATCCACCCGCACTCTGTGGAGCATATTGCCTCGGTGGTCTGTAAAACAAGAGTGAGCTTCGATACCGTACATGAAGCAAAGGAAACGAACAGCGTAAGGCTCGTCAACTGCTTCGATGGGTTTTGGAATGAGGAAGCCAAGGACTGTGAGGAGGACCCAATCTATGCGGACGATAGACGTCTGCATACGACTGGCCACGAGGGAGAGAGGTTAAAGAGCGAGGGAGTGGTTGGGATTCAGCGGGCTGTGAGTGCTGAAAGCCGTCCCAAGGTCGTTTTAGACTCGTTCTGTCGAGCGAAAAGGAGCCACCAGGTGACTGAACGGGAGGGGGAGGGGACGACTCTCTTTGCAAGTCCGCAACGCACAGGAAGCAACCAGAGACGCCCAGGGATCGGACAAGGGCAGTGCGAGCACGTGTACACCTGGAACGCAGCATCAAGGCTATTATAGAACTCATGCGGCTAAAATGTGTGCGATCATTGTTGCGAAGACGTTTGTATAATACTACCAGAAATAGAACCAATAATACACCATGCCAAAGTTTTATCGGGAGCGCTTGTGCCCTGAGGCGGGCTCGGAGTCTCAGTGGCAATTCGAGACCGAACTGAGGGATCAAGCGAAACCCGACTGCAGGGATGAAAGCGAAACGAAGAGTTAGATAGTATAGAGTGGGAAAAGGAAGACGGGATGAAAGAAAAAGAGTCGTGACACTGAAGGAATGGCAAGTCAAGCGAATGGCGCGAAGCAAACCACATCGAAACCACTCCCTATGGTACGCAGAAACCGTGTAAATACAACAAAACGAGCCGACTTGCTGATGGTATTCTATCGCTTCTCGTTGGGCCAACCGGTGGCACCAGGGGCGCCTGGACCCATCAGGCTCGACCCTGGGGCGGGCGTCTCGTACCTCGGCGGAGGAGCATGCATTCCACTGTCGAATCCTTCCAAGAGGGGGTTGGCAGGGGCGGCCTGTTGGTATGCTGCAACGGGGTTGTTGTATCCGGCGTTGGGGTTGTAAGAGGTAGCAGGGGGCGAGTACGGGTCTTGGGCTGGATAGTGGGGGCCAGGATTGGCAACACCGTAGGTGACGGTTTGAGGGACAGCGCCATATCCCGAGTTTGATTCCGAGTAGGTGGTTGGGCCACCAACCTCAGAGCCGTAGTGGGAGGGTTGGGAGGGTTGAGGTGCGTATGTTTGAGGGGAAGCGTAGGAGATGCTCGATTGTGGGGCGGGAGACATGGTTGGAGGAGCTGGAGTGGGAGCAGCGCTGTAGTAAGAGCCTGGTTGAGCACCTGGGGCATCCGGACTAAGTTGAGGGAGGGCAGCGTAATTGTACGCGGTGTTTGTTAGCGTCGAGCTGATCGCGAAAGAGAAAAGGGGTGGAAAAAGGGACGTTGAAACGCCGAAGAGAAAAGAGATTAAACGAGAGAAAAGAGACTCACTTCCAAGGTTGAACCTGAATGGGTGGGCTGTGGATCTTCCCTTCGTCGTCGAGTCCGCCAGGACCGTGGTTGTTGTCTCCCGATGGTTTCCTGAGACAGAAGTACCAGATGCAGAAACCGATGCCGGCAAGCAAGCCGAGTCCGCCGATGGTTCCACCGACGGCTGCTCCAACGACAGAGCCGCTGCTCGAGCTTGATGATTGGGTTGGGGCCGGGGCGGCAGATTTTGAGAGACTTGGGAGTGAGATGCCTCCCGAACCCGAGGCCGAGGCTGCGTCAGTGGTCAAGGCAGCAGTGGTTGAGCCGCCGAGGGTGATGGAAGCGCTTGCAGAGACTGGGTTTGCAAAAGGGTTCGTTGCTGGGGAGATTAAGGCTGAGAGGGAAGAGACGTACGAGCATAGTTGTAAGCGGCAGTGGCGTCCCATGAGCCGCTGGCTGGGAGGGGGAGGGTTGCCCAACCTGGAAGGCTTGAACCTGCGACTACGCCGACTGGGTAAGAGTTTGACTGGTAAGCGGAGCAGTTGGGGATCCATTGGAACCAGGTGGAAACGACTGCGCCCTGGCAGTATGCGCAAGCGGAGACAACGGAGTAGAAGACGGCGTTGCAGAGACAGGGATTGGCGGTTGTTGTTGTTGGAGAGAGGTAGTACTGATCCGAGTCGAGAGGTTGAGAGTTCCAAGTGCCTTGAGATCCCGAGCATGGCATGGAAAGGTAGCTGAGGGGAGGCGTGGACAGGTGAGTTTTTCCGGACGGACTGCGGAAGCAATGTTCTCCCGGAGAGCTCCAGAAAGCGGATGGACTCACGATGCGAGTAGGCAGGGATCTTGGCCTTCCCCGTTCTTCAACCACGAGTAAGTGGCTTGGCATGTCGTATTCGTTCGCTAGTGTGATAAAAAAAGTTGGGTGGTAAGCTTTTGTGCTTGTGAAAACGGCGTGTCGTGGCAGAGCAGTGACGGAAAAAAAAAGGGAATTGGGCGATGAGATGAGATAAGAAATTACCTGGGCATTTACAAAACCTGCGAATAAAGCGGTGGCTAACGCAGCAATTACGGAAATCCTGGCCATTGGGCTTGAGGAGTGGCGAGGATGGCGGACAGAGAGAGAGCGGTTGGAGGGGGGGGGGAGGGAGGAACGCAACCAAGAAAAGGAAGCAGGAGGGGGGAAACGATGGTTATGAACAAGGGCCGCTGACTGGCTTTCGATGGACCCTGAGCTCTTCCGATTCACAGCCACAAACAATCAATCACACGCCTCCCATCAAACTCCATCGGCATGTCACCCTCTCTTAGCTGATGCTATATATATACATACACCCACCATCCTTCGTCGTCGTCGTCGTCGTCCGCGAAGGGGTGAAAGGGAGGGAACGGACAATTCCAGACGGGGAGAGAAATAAACGCCCGTGTTTACGTACGACGCTGCAATTCCTCCGACGGCATCAATATCCCGCCACCTCCATCTCTCTTGGTTAACATGTCGAGCGATAATGATATGGATATAGTTCACTCATGGGCGTTTGCAAGCACAGCCCTTTTGTGGCCGTAACTCAGTGGCTGTACATAGCCGAAAGCCCTGCCAAGTCGGACCCCTGTATCTCATGTAATCACTCACGTGCACCGGCACCCCTACACATTTGGTAAGTTTAACTGTGGGAATTGGGGGTTGAGATTTATCAGCACCCCATGCTCGATGCTGATTCTCCAACACCACCAAGTGCAAGAAGCTGTGCCATCCAGTGTGAGCTAATTATCAGTGGTGCCTTTCCGTCGCGTGTCTAATAGCTGAGCTGTGGCGATCCCATCGCGCACTGCCAAGCCCTGGGAAGTGATCTCCCAGCCCCAAACCCATCCCTCACCACCCACTTGCAACTACTCCCAATCCATCGACCACTAACCCCTGCTGCCATACCAGTAGAGCCGCCTCTTTGGCTAGGCTGCACTTCCTTTTCAACTGAACGTAGCAGGCAAGTCTTGTGTGTCCCGGAGTCCCCCCTCCGCTCCCTGCCTTTTCATATTCTAATGATACGTTATCGCGTTCTTATCTCACACCCTCTCAGATTTCCTCCACTTAAACGCCAAGACTTGCTTGCCGGTGCCCGAGATACCACCTGCCGTACCAGGCACTTCACTTAAAGATCCCCCTGCTCCCCTTGTCTCTCTCCCGCCCCTCCTTTCCACCTTCCTCCAGTCTACTCCCCAAGCCTCCCTCAAAAGCGCCCATGCCTCTTCTGCCTCGGAATTGGAAAGCGCTCACGCTCCTGCCTCTTCTGGCCGGAGATGCCTTTGCCCAGGCGGTGAGCTTCAGGTCCACAAGATCGCACCATGCTCCATTGATATGAGCTTTGTAGATCACAAACGCTACCTGCAACGTGCAGTTTAGCTGGATGAACAACGCGCTCGGGCAATCCCCGTGTCTTGTGGCTGCGTGCGTCTACACGCTCTTGTCGATCTCTTCGGACCCTGGTTTTCCTGACACTCTAATCGCAGGTATCTCGCAGGCGTGTGCAACAACGGCTCCTGGATGATCCTCGCTCTCGATGGCGCTGATACATATGGTGCACCTTCTGGGGAACTAGCAACACCCTGCGAGTGCAACACCGTCTTTTACAACCTCATCGAGGCCTGTTCTGGCTGCCAAGGAGGTTCGATCAATCTATGGCAGTACTGGATTCAGAGCTGTCCACAGACCTACATCGGTAAAACCTTCCCATATCCCATCCCCGCCGGAACCCAGGTTCCAACATGGGCCGATATCGACCCTTCCGCTGCCGGGTACTGGTCCCCTGTAATGGCATCCGACTACGCTGGTAAGTTCCTTTCTTCATATCTTTTCCGTCCGCAATCTGATTCGTCCCATAGTGGGACCCTCCGCTTCGATCACCCCCGGTTCAACCAGTCCATCTCCAACATCGACGCTGAGGCCAACAACCGTATACATCCCGGTAACCCAAGCTCCCATCCCTTCGGGGACCAGCGGCCCCACCTCCACCCCAGTAGGCGCTATCGCAGGCGGAGTCGTCGGAGGGGTGGTCCTTTTAATCGCAATCGGTTTCGGAATTTGGTTCTCGTGCTTTCGAGAGCAAAGGCAACCCCAGCAAATGCAAAACGACATGAGGTCCTCCAACTTTGGAGGGATGTACGGCGGACCGATACCTGGTCAGATGCTCGCTGGACAAATGTCCCCAGCCACGCCCGGATCCCAGGCCACAACGGCTCCCCTTCAACAACAGCAGCCGGCTTATCGATTCTACCCGTGAGTTCTTCGTGCTTGCTGCAAGGCAACACCATCCACGTCCTGATGAAAATTCGTTTCAGTCCCTCCGCCCAGAACCCTTCCAACCCGACCGTCAATCACTCGTCGCCGTCTTCAAATAACGACGTCCCACCTCTCCTAGATGCCGACCCTATGAGACAGAGCTTTTATCCCCAACACGTAGCACACCAAAGTCTCGGGCAGTTCGTTTCAACTTCCCCTCAGTCCTCCCCTCCGCTCGGCCCGGTGCATGCATCCTCCACATTTGCTCCGCCTGGCGTGCAAAGGGGGCCGTCCATGGCACCGTCCTATCGAACATCTCAGTTTACATAGGCGTACAATAAGACCTTTATTGCGACCTTTTGATGTTGATGGCGTCTTTTAATCAAGTATGGATGTATAATGGGTGACGTTTGCCTCACCCAAGTTTGGCTTTGGAGCCCCTGGATTACCACTTCTCGTGTGCAGGGACGTCAACGATACTTGAGGCTCCCAGAGCGTGAATCCTGGTCGAGTGATAGTTTACATTATCAGGAGTCGGGCCCAAGCCCTGGGAAGGTGTATCCCGGTCCCGAACACATTCCCACTGTCAATCCATTAAGGACGAACCTGCTGTTACGGCAATTCCACGCCATCTTTCACTGGACGCATGCTGCAGATTCTTTTTCAAGTGGACATGCCTGCAGTGTGCCTCAAAGGGCCATGGCCATTGGCTTCTTACCGCGCTCTCAGATTTCCCCTCTCCAAACCGCCAAGCCTTGTTTGCCGTCTCAGTTGTCGTACTGGGCACTCCATTTAAAGATTCGCCGGCTCCCCTCGTCTATCCTCTTGTCCTCCCTCCCCTCCCCCTCCAGTCTATTCGTAAGGCCCCCCTCAAAGCGCCCATGCCTCCTCGGCACTGGAGTCGAAAAGCACTTGCCCTCTTGCCTCTTCTAGTGGGAGGCGCCTTTGCCCAAGGGGTGAGG
>KN823002.1:0-16730 GCA_000827465.1 Tulasnella calospora MUT 4182 | reverse complement strand
AAAAATGAGAGCCCCAAAAATAAGTAGGTACATGAAATAGGTATACTGGACGCCTTTGCACCAGTTTTTAATCCCTCTTGCATGAACTAGGAGGATAAGCCGGTGATTCTCACAAGCGGTCATTTTTAGCCCCTTTTCCAACACTACTATCAGATTCACAAACTAGAACTCCACCAAAATACACCAATATACTCTTAATGCCTACTAGACCATATAGGTGGTGATTCAAGGTTCACCTTGCTGTAGCAGGGGAGAAATGAGGGGGTGTTGCAAGGAACCACTGACCCTGTAAACAAACCCAGCAGGTGATATGCTTCAGTGAGTGAGCAAGCCATGTGGTAGGCAGAGACGGAGTTGTATGGAAGGGATAATTGGTCGGGGAAAGGGTCTTAAACCCCCACGTGGCGTGCTTGCGGAACCCCAATGGGCGTGAATCCACGGGGTGCTGAACAGGGTCCGTTCGACTCTGCTCACCAAACCTGCTCCATTCTTCACCCAATGTCATGCCCACAGTCTCACATTCAGCATTACATCAGTTCACCAAGCATAAAGAGTGTAACTGCACCATCGAATTTCTGGATTTGGGTGTCGGGCTCGTAAAACTGTGAACGCACAGGTGAGTGTCATGCCTGAGAGACGGACAACGGAAAGGGAATTACTAGCTGAATAAGGAAATCACCCTTGATTTGTAAGCCGTGGGCAGCATCGCGTGGCGAATAAAAGACCCTTTTGTCGACCAATTAAGGCCCCCATTGAACTCCGTGCCAGACTCTCTTCGAGAGGTGCTCCGCCCCGTCTTGCGAGAGTAGAGGCTGGTTCCGCCTGACTAGCCATGTGGCAGAGGTGGCGCTAGGTGGTGGCTCTGACAGTTGCTGTTGAAATGATGCTTGAAGGTGGCAGTGGGCCATTACTGTCTCAATGTCCAGTGAAGTCAGGCTTGCATGTGGATTCAGTGACAAGCCTGCGGTGGGGTTTGTTTTCAGTGGGGTTGAACACCAAGAGAGGGAACTTTAAAACCTCTGGAGCCCCAATTTGTAAGTTGAAAGAAAGCTCCAAGCGGAAAATGAAAGTGCCTATGTTGCCCCCTGATGGACTCAGTCATGATGTTGGCTGCATTAAGGAAGTTCTTCAGGTTGAATGTGGCATCGTTGGGCTCTTGATGGGGAGTGTTGGATGGAGGAGGCCTGCCAGGACTCAGAAAAATTTGAGGAGGGCATCTGGAGTCTTGAAATCAGCTAGTTGATGAATGTCTGCATCATATTGTGATGATCCCATCACATGACCATCTTTTCCCATCACGTGACTTGTAACCACTACCCCAGACCTCGCCACTGATCTCTCAACACCTCACCTACACCACACACTCCTTACTCACTGCCTCATTACAATCGTGCATTCCTCTCAGACAATGCGTCAGCCTTTTCCATGATCGTCGGAGGGATCGTTAGCTTCTTCCTCGTCGCTCGGTGGGTCATACAAGGGTTTTAGTGTGCTTCCCCCTACTTTCCACCATTCTCCGGGCGGTTGTCGATTTCTTACAGGTCTTCGAGGAGGAGGGGCTTCCTGTTTGGCTGACCACGAGTAACACATGAGCCCATCTACTTCTCGTTGCCCTTTTGCCTTTCTGTTTTTGGTGGGTGATTCGACATATCTAAACGGAGTGGCAGGCGGTGGTGGTTTTGGCCCGGTGGGTGACTCAGGTTCCTCTTTTACAGAGGTTGGTGGTGTTAACACTTTATTCTTTCCTTTGCCTCTGAAACCGATGCCTTTTCCTTTGCCTTTGCCTTTGTGATGATCGGGTCTCCTGTACTCCTCCGATGGTAGTTGGAATGTCTCAGTTGGATATCCCTCCTCTGACGAATCACTGTCTCCTGGTGGGACATAATCGTCATCGTCATTTGGAGCTTCTCGTGTGGTCTGCCAAAGTGATGGTGCTGACGATGTTGAGGGTGCTGTGGACGGTGTCGATGGCAGAGGAGGAGGCAGAGGCAGAGGCGGAGCAGGTCCCGGTGCATTTGGAGCGGGAGGTGGAGGCGGTCCCGGAGGTGGAGCATTAGGAGCATTATTGGGAGCTTGTGGTGGTGGAGGCGGAGGCGGAGCAGGTCCTGGTACGTTGGGAATGGGGTAGTACCCTCCACTGATGGGGACGAACGCTTCATCCTCTTTGTTCCATGGGATGCCAGGGAATTCGTCCTTGTCGAAGACAACATCTCTAGATATGACAAACTTGTTTGTTTTGGGATTATAGCACTTGAAGCCTTTGTAACCGTCCTCGAAACCAAGGTAAATGCATTGCTCAGTGTGCCATTTGGCGTCCTGTCTCTTTTCTTTCTGTACATGAATGTACGCCTGACATCCGAATATGCGTAGCATGCTGAGGTCTGGTTTTTTGCCATACAGTGCTTCATATGGGGTCTTCTCTTTTAGCGCAGAGGACAGGCTGGCATTTGTGATTTGAACAGCCAGTTGTAGCGCCTGTCCCCAAACTGCTCTTGGGAGGTTTGCTTGGGTGAGCATTGATGTGACTGCCTCTTCTAACGTTCGGTTCTTATGTTCTACAATCCCATTCTGCTGGGGTGTGTTCACTGTCATTCGTTCATGGACTATGCCTTGTTCGGTGAGGAATGCATCCCATTTCTTTCCGATGAATTCGCCACCCTTGTCATCTCTTAGTCGCTTGATCTGTAGCCCAGTCTGCTTTTTGACTAGGGCTTTGAGGTGTTTGAAGCACTCGAATGTTTCACTTTTCTCTTTTAGTTGATAGGCCAACGTGAAGTGGGTATGGACGTCGATGAACAGGAGCCAGTACTTGTAGCCTTCATCGGTGGGTGGTAACGGTCCATGAAGATCAGCAGCAATGATTTTGAGAGGGGACGACATGGATGGTGTGGAATGTAAGAATGGTTGGCGATGCTGTTCCCAGCGAGACAAGGTTCACAGATTTTAGGCAGGTCATTGTCGAGCTTGTTCAAGTCCTTTGGAGTGATTCCTTTCGCCATGTCTAGCTTTACTAGCTTCTTTAACCGGTCTATGCCATTGTGGGCCATTCATTTGTGCAGGAGCGAGGGTGTCAGGATGTGTTAAACGCAGCAATCTGACGACTATGGAGGTCACACTGAACACACAGGTGAGAAGGGGAGTCAAAGAGTCGATGATAATTCTGTCTACATGTACATTTGGTTTATATAAGAGGCAAGACAAACAATGACACAACACATACAAACTTGCCACAAACAATAACACAACTACATATACATCGTAGAACAAATATGACAAATCATGAGAATAATACTGTATACCAAACTCGATACTGCGAATGCGATAGAGGTGAAGAGGAGATGCACAACTTTGTGCAACACACCCCCTCGACAAAGCGCCTCTGAGGAATCAGTCATGGAGCCCCATTTGCCCTTGAAGGTCTACAACCATTGGTCTTGGGAGCGCTTTGGTGAGAAGGTTGGCTGGCATCTGTTCAGTTGGGCAATAGTGGACAGAAATGGATTTGACCTTGGACACTTCATCACGAATCCAAAACTCGGCGACTGGGATGTGTTTCATGTGAGAGTGGTGGACGGCATCGTTGAGTACCTGGATGGTGGATTGGTTGTCGACGAAGAGAGGGGATGGCAAAGGGAAGTCGTATCCTAGTTCAGAGAGAAGGTTGCGAAGCCACTTGATCTCTGTTCCTGTGAAGCTGGCACCATAAAACTCGGATTCTGTGGATGACTTGGCTATCACCCCCTGAAGCTTGCTAGCCCAGGACACTGCACCTGTTCCAATTTTGACAATGTAACCGTTGGTCGACTTGCCATTTTCTTTATCTCCAGCGAAGTCAGCGTCGGTGTAAGTTTCGAAGATGGAGACGACGTTGGAGTCAGGAGCATAGGTGAGTTTCATATCCTTGTTACCTTGGATATAGCGGAATAGGTGTTTGACAGCCTTCCAGTGCTGCATGCCAGGATTGGAATTGAAGCGAGCAAGTTTTCCAACAGCGTATGAGATGTCTGGGCGAGTTGCGATGGCTAGGTAGTTGAGGGCTCCGACTGCATTGAGGTAGGGGATATTCTTCATCTTGTCAGTCTCTTCCTGGGTTGAGGGAGACATGTCCTTAGTAAGCTTTTATCCAGGTTCCATGGGAGTGGTGACGGGTGCGCAATCTGACATTCCAAAGCGTTCGAGGAGATCGACGATGTATTGACGTTGAGATAAGTGGAGGGTGCGAGATGGATGATCACGAGCGATGTGGACACCAAGGAGGAACGACATTGGACCCAGTCGCATATTTTGAAGACTTTAGCTAGGGTGTTCTTTACTTCCTGGATCTTGGCTTTGGACTTGGCTACGAGAGTGAGGTCATTGACGAAGACTGGGACAATGACTTTGGTGTCTTCCTTTCCCCATGCGTAGATGCTGGGGCCGGAGACTAATCGTTTGGGCCCAAGTTTCTCCAGTTCTTTGCCCAATCATTGATACCATAGTCGTCTGCTTTGCTTGAGACCATAGAGTCCTTTTCTGAGGCGGCATACCCAATCGTCATCCTTCTGCTGGAATCCTTCAGGTTGGTGCATGTAGGCCACTTCTCCTTCAGGTAGAGTGCCATTTAGATATGCATTGGAGATATCGATGATTCGATCTCCATGTCTTCAATGGCGGTGAGGGCAAGGATGGTTCTGAGAGCTCCCCATCGCATTGTAGGCGCAAATACTTTGTGGAAGTCGATGCCTGGCCATTGGGAGAATCCCTGAGCAACTAGTCTGCCTTTGTACCGTTCAATTTCACCATGAGCGTCGCGTTTGACTTTGAACACCCATCTGGATCCGATTGCTTTTTGGTCTGGAGGAAGTTGGACTAATTCCCAGGTGCTGTTGTCGACATGGGCTTGGATCTCGGTCATTGCAGCTTCAAACCATTTGTCTTTGTCTGATCGCAGCATGGCTTCTCGGAACGATCGGGGCTCGGTGTTGTCAGCGGTGACTTTGTATGCTCGCTCGATGGCTTGCTCCCATATGATATATTCTTCGGATGGGTAGACGATTTCCAGTGCCTGAGAGACTTCTTCAGGAGGTTCAGGAGAATCTTGTGTGTGTGATTCATCCTCCGATTTAACCTCTGGTTCTGCGTTTTGTGCACCCCCCGAAGGTGCAGGAGAATCGTCTTCATGATTGTCGGAGGGATCGTGGGCTTCTTCCTCATCGCTTGGTGGGTTGTAGGAGAGTTGTAGTGCGCTTCCTCCTACTTTCCACCATTCTCCGGGTGGCTGTTGATTTCTTACAGGTCTTCGAGGGGGAGGGGCTTCCTGTTCGGCAGACCATGAGTAACGCATGAGCCCATCTACTTCTCGCCACCCTTTTGCCTTTCTGTTTTTGGTGGGTGATTCGACATATCTGAACGGAGTGGTAGGCGGTGGTGTCTTTGGTCTGGTGGGTGACTCAGGTTCTTCCTTTATGGAGGTTGGTGGTGTTAACACCTTGTTCTTTCCCTTGCCTCTGAAACTGACGCTTTTGCCTTTGCCTTTGCCTTTGCGATGATCGGGACTTCTGTACTCCTCTGATGGTAATCTGAATGTCTCAGTTGGGTATCCCTCTTCTGACGAATTGGTGTCTCCTGGTGGGACGTAATTGTCATTGTCATTTGGAGCTTCTCAGGCGGTTTGCCAAAGCGACGGGCCTGATGGTGTTGAGGGTGCTGTGGATGGCGTTGATGGAGGAGGAGGTGGAGCCGGAGGCGGTGGTGGAGCCGGAGCTGGTCCTGGTGCGTTGGGAGCGGGAGGTGGAGGTAGTCCCGGAGGTGGAGCATTATTGGAGGCTGGCAGAGGCGGAGGCGGATGCGGAGTGGGTCCTGGTGCACTGGGAATGGGATAGTACCCTCCACTGATAGGGACGAACGCTTCATCCTCTTCGTTCCATGGGATGCCATGGAACTCATCCTTGTCAAAGACAACGTCTCGAGATATGACAAACTTGTTGGTTTTGGGGTTGTAGCACTTGAAGCCTTTGTAACCGTCTTTGAAACCGAGGTAAATGCATCGCTCTGTGTGCCATTTTGCATCCTGTCTCTTTTCCTTCTGTATGTGGACATACACGTGACATCCAAATATGCGTAGCATGCTGAGGTCTGGCTTTTTGCCATAGAGCGCTTCATACGGAGTCTTCTCTTTGAGTGCAGAGGATGGGCTGGCATTTGTGATTTGAACGGCTAGTTGCAGTGCTTGTCCCCAGATTGCCCTTGGGAGGTTTACCTGGGTGAGCATCAATGTGACTGCCTCTTCTAGTGTTTGGTTCTTACATTCCACGATTCCGTTCTGCTGAGGTGTGTTTACTGTCATTCTCTCATGGACTATGCCTTGTTCAGTGAGGAATGCATTCCACTTCTTTCCTATGAATTCACCACCCTTGTTGTCCCTTAGTCGCTTAATCTGTAGCCCGGTCTGTTTTTTGACTAGAGCTTTCAGATCTTTGAAGCACTAGAACGCCCCCTTCTTTTGTCTTAGTTGGTAGGCAAATGTGAAGCATGTGTATACGTCAAGGAATAGGAGCCAGTACTTGTAGCCTTCGTTGGTGGGTGGTAGTGGCCCATGAAGATCTGCAGCGATGATTTTGAGAGGGGACGATGTAGATGGTGTGGAATGTGGGAATGGTTGGCGATGTTGTTTTCCAGCAAGACAAGGTTCGCAGATTTTGGGTAGGTCATCGTCAAGCTTGTTTAAGTCCTTTGGGGTGATTCCTTTCACCATGTCTAGCTTCACAAGCTTCTTTAATCGATCTATGCCAATGTGAGCCATTCGTTTGTGCAAAAGCGAGAGTATCAGGACTGGTGATGATAACGTGGTGAGGGCTAATTCAGTTGATGGTGCTGGGATTGTTTCTCCATCAAGGTATGCAGTCTTGTCCCTGTACAATGCTGTCATGAAGGTATCTCCTTGTGTGGATTTGAAATGGACTTTACTCCTGTCGAAGGATACTACCATATCACGCTTTTGGGCCACTGGGAGGACGACAAACAGACTATTTGATAATTGGGGAACATACAACACTCAAGAGAATAGGACAGATTTGACTTTTACACCATTGACCATGGGCTGGAACAGCACTTCTCCTCGTCTGACTGCGTAAACGACTTCTCCTGATGCAACACTGACTGGTACTCGGCATGGGGTGAGATTTCGGATCCAGTGGCGATGGGGCGTCATAGATGACGTGGCCCCCGAGTCTGTGATCCAACTCATGTCAGTGGATGAGTTAGGAGATGGAGGAGAGGGTGAACTTGCCACTGAAGCAGTCTCGCTTTTGTTCTCGTTGCCTGGTTCTGCAGTGGTGGCTCTGGAGGCAGAGGCACCTTTGAACTGCTGTTGCTGAGCTCGACGCTTGCACTGCTCATCATTTCGGTCCTTCATCCAGTGTGGCATCTTGTCAGGGTACTTCGTATAGCAGTTGTCCAACTTGTGGGCCTTCTGAGAGTGAGTGCAAGTGGGAGAGCCGGGCTTGGGTCCTTGCCTAGGTCGTCCTGCTCTGGTAGCAAGGCTGGTCTCCTTGGTTTTGGACGCAACTTCACGGAGAGTTTCCTCGTTCATGAAGGCTGTTGCGATGGTGGTGCGATCCAGTGAGCCAGCAATGGAGAGGGTGGTTTCAAAAGACTCGTTTTCTTTGGTGGGATCCAAGTTGGAGAGGGAGAGGAAGGTGATGAGGAGGTCGATAACATCGTTAGCTGTGGCATCTGTCTTCAGCGATGTAGAGAACCGGTCTCCAGCTTGCTCGAGGCGTTGGAAATAGCTGGGGAGTGGTTCTCCAGGCTTTTGGGACGTGGTGGCGAGCCTCTGGTAAAGCTGATATTGTCGATTTCCGGTTTGCTGGTTGTGGGTGGACTCCAGCTTGGTCCAGGCTTCGTTTGCGGTCATTTTAGTGACTAGACGGGCATTGGCAGGGTCCAAGCGCTTGAGGATGATGCCGAGGGCTCCGTCTTCGTTTTCTTTGTGTATTCTGATTTCTCTTGCTTCCTCTGCCGTCAGGGCCGATGTGTCCTTTGCTGTGGGTGCAACCACCTTGGCTTTTACATGCCTCCATGTTTTGGCAGTGAGGAGAGCGGCTTGTGTGAGCCTGCTCCATTCTGGCCAGGCCTCTGGGGTGGTGAGCATGTAGGTTTCGGGCTTGGTCATGGTGGTGAGCGACGAGGAGTTAGGAGCAGCTGGTTACTAGGAGGGGAGTTGGGGTGATTGGTGAGGATGTTCGGTTGAGCAGTTTGTTTAGATATAGGTGAGGGGTCGGAGATAGTGTATTGATCCGTTATCACTGGGTTTTGATTTGAACTGGGGTGACGTGGCAGTGGCTGTGCGTAGCACAAATGGCGATGAGCGCAAAATTTGGTTTAGGAGAGGGAAGAGGTGGTTAAACTATGGAACGAGGGGCCGCTGGTGGCACTCTATTCAATAGTAGTGAATGCGGTGGGGACCTCTAGCTGTAGCGTGGGTACCGGGTCTGCTTTTCCTTAGCCGACCTTTCAACCAGGCCCTGTGATGCAGGCGCAACGCATGATTCGCAGGTAGAGGTAGGAGGGTGTAATATAAGCTCGAGTTTGGCCTCTAACCTGACGGTATAGAGTGGTGACTGGGCGTGCTGGGTTCACGCTGTGCTTTGGCAATCAAGGTGCCCTCGAGGTAGATCGTTAGATACGATGGAAGTAAAGGATGATGAATCGACTGTCTGGTTTGTATTAGGTATGGTCTGGGCCCATAACCTGTTGAACACAGCCATCTGACGACTATAGGGGTCACACTGCACACACAGGTGAGAAGGGGAGTCAAAGAGTCGATAATAATTCTAACTACATGTACACTCAGTTTATATAAGAGGCAAGACAAACAATGACACAACATGTACAAACTTGCCACAAACAACAACCCAACTCCATATACATCGTAGAACAAATATGACAAATCATGAGAATAATACTGTATACCAAACTCGATACTGCGAATGCGATAGAGGTGAAGAGGAGACGCACAACTTAGTGCAACACTGGCTGTTGGGAGAATCCCTGAGCAACTAGTCTGCCTTTGTACTGTTCAATTTCACCATGAGCGTCACATTTGACTTTGAACACCCATCTGGATCCGATTGCTTTTTGGTCTGGGGGAAGTTGGACTAGTTCCCAAGTGCCGTTGTCGACATGGGCTTGGATCTCAGTCATTGCAGCTTTGAACCATTTGTCTTGTCTGGTCATAGCATGGCTTCTCGGAATGATCGGGGTTCGGTGTTGTCAGCAGCGACTTTGTATGTGTGTTCGATGGCTTGTTCCCAGGTGATGTGTTCCTTGGATGGATAGACGATTTCCAGTGCCTGAGAGACTTCTTCAGGAGGTTCAGGAGGATCCTGTGTCTGTGATTCATCCTCTGATTTGACCTCTGGTTCTACGTTTTGTGCACCCCCGAAGGCACGGGGGAATTGTCTTCATGATCGTCGAAGGGATCGTGGGCTTCTTCTTCATCACTCAGTACGTCAAAGGCAGGCTGTAGTGTGCCTCCCCCTACTTTCCAGAATTCCTTAGGTGGTTGGCAGTTTCTAGCCGGTCTTTGAGGAAGGGGAGCTGGGGCTTCTGGGTCAGCGGACCATGTGTTGCACATGAGTGCATCAACCTCGCGGCGTCCTTTTCCTTTTTTGCCCTTTTTTGGGGACTCAATGTTAATGTATCTGAACGGAACTGGTGGAGTTTGCGATGCGGATGGTGACTTTGGTTCCTCCTTCACCGGTGTCGGTGTTCTCGTTGCCTCTTTCCTCCCCTTACCTCTGAAGCCGATGCCTCTGTGCTGGGCAGGTTTCCTGCATTCCTCTGATAGTAATCGATATCCTCCAGTTGGCCATCCCTCCTCTGATGAATCACGGTCCCCTGGTGGGATATAGTCGTCGTCGTTGTTTGGGGTTTCTCAGGCAGTCTGCCAGAGCGATGGTGCTGAGGGTGTTGAGGGTGCTGTGGATGGTGTCGATGGAGGAGGAGGAGGTGGAGGCAGAGCCAGAGGTGGAGCCGGTCCTGGTGCATTTGGAGCAGGAGGTGGAGGTGGTCCCAGAGGTGGAGCGTTAGGAGCATTATTGGAGGCTGGCAGAGGCGGAGGCGGAGGCGGAGATGGAGCGGGTCCTGGTGCGCTGGGAACGGGATAGTACCCTCCACTGATGGGGATGAATGCTTCATCTTCTTCGTTCCATGGGATGCCAGGGAATTCATCCTCATCAAAGACAACGTCTCGAGATATGACGAACTTGTTCATTTTGGGGTTATAGCACTTGAAGCCTTTGTAACCGTCCTTGAAACCAAGGTAAATGCATCGCTCTGTGTGCCATTTTGCATCCTGTCTCTTTTCTTTCTGTACGTGAATGTACACGTGACATCCGAATATGCGCAGCAGGCTGAGGTCCAGCTTTTTGCCATAGAGCACTTTGTATGGGGTCTTCTCTTTGAGCGCAGAGGATGGGCTGGCATTTGTGATTTGAACCGCTAGTCGTACCGCCTGTCCCCATACTGCCCTTGGGAGGTTTGCTTGGGCGAGCATTGATGTAACTGCCTCCTCTAGTGTTCGGTTCTTACGTTCCACAATTCCATGAGAATAGGACGGATTCGACTTTTACACCATTGATCACGGGCTGGAATAGCACTTCTCTGTTGAATGCAGCAATCTAGACGATGTAGCACACACTGGGACAGTGGCAAGGGACTCTTAGTCGATGTATTTAACAGTTCTAATCAAAATTACATACCTGGGACAGTGGCAAGGGAGTCTTAGTTGATAAAGAACAACTCCCTAGCCCCTATTCCCAGTTTAAATACGAACTGAAACAAACAGAGGCTCCAACATGGACAAACCCATGTTGGAGATGACACTTGGGATAAAAGAGACACAACATAGAAGAGAAATGATGACACAGACAGTCCAGAATAAATGGGATAAATGTAAGAATAGTCCTATATACCAAATTGACCATGGGGAACACGATGGCGCTAATGGCACACCCCCACAACCACTCAGAGGTGCTGAACCGACATGCACCACTCAGTGCAACATTCTCCGCGTCCGACTGCGTAAATGACTTCTCCTGATGCGAAGCTGACTGGCACTCGGCATGGGGTGAGATTTCAGATCCAGTGACGATGGGGAGTCATAGATGACGTGGCCCCCGAGTCTGTGATCCAGTCCACATTAGCGGATGAGTTAGGAGACAGAGGAGGGGTAGAGCTTGCCATTGAGACGGTCTCACTCTCATCTTCGTCGCTAGGCTCTGCAGTGGTGGCTTTGGAGGCAGAGGCGCCTTTAGGCTGCTGTTGCTGAGCTTGGCACTTGCACTGCTCCT
The DNA here is from genome assembly GCA_000827465.1 of Tulasnella calospora MUT 4182. Lineage (NCBI taxonomy): Eukaryota > Fungi > Basidiomycota > Agaricomycetes > Cantharellales > Tulasnellaceae > Tulasnella > Tulasnella calospora. The sequence continues at coordinate 5,397 of KN823002.1, read as the reverse complement.
CGTTTCGGTCCTTCATCCATTGCAGCATTTTGTCAGGGTGTTTCGTGTAGCGGTCTTCTGACTTGTGAGCTTTCTGACAGTGAGCACAGGTAGGGGAGCCTGCCTTTGGTCCTCTTCTCGATGGTGGCCGAGTCTGATGGCAAGGCCGGCTTCCTTGGTGTGGGCTGCAACGTCCCTGTGCGTTTGCTCGGTTCTGAATGACTTGGCGATGGTTGCGCTGTCGACTTTTCCAGCGACGGATAGGTTGAGTTTGAAGGATTCGTTCTCTTCAGTGGATTTGAGGTTGGAGATGGTGAGGAATGTAGTAAGCATGCTGATGATGTCATCGGCCTTCGTTCCTGTGGCAAGTGAAGCGCTGAGGCAGTCAGCAGCCTCCTGCATCTGTTGCAGGTACGCTGGTAACGCTTCGTTAGGCTGTTGCCTTGTGTTGGCTAGCTCCTGGTACAGTTGGTATTGGCGATTTGCCGTTTTGGTGACATGAGTGGTGCTGAGGGTCGTCCATGCTTCGAATGCGGTCTTTCCATCTACTAGTCGAGCATTGGCGGCGTCGAGTCGTTCGAGGATGATGCCGAGGGCTTGTTCTTCGTTTTCGTCGTATATCCTTAGTTCTCTTTGTTCCACGTCCTTTGCTGGGGTTGTCTGCTTTGGTGGGGACACCTGGGTGCTTGCATGCTTCCAGAGTTGAGCAGCTAGCAGTGCCGCTTTGGTTTGCTGGACGAAGATGGGGTACGTCTCAGAGGAGAGCATGATGAAGTCTTTGGCCATTGCGGTGAGTGAGAGAGTAAGAGAGTTGAGACGATTGGAGAGGGAAGAGAGACTAGAAGCGAGTGAGTTTGGGACATTGAGTGAAGATTTTGGCTCTAGTTTTATAGGCGGAGGGTCGGGGTTAGGTGATTGATCCAATATCGCCGAGATTTGGTTTTGGACTGGTGTGACATGGCGGTTTTTGATGCACCTAGCTTGAATGGCGGTGTGTGCAAGATAGCCGGGTGACAGGTGTGGTAGTTTGGGAGAGTAAGAAAAGTGGTTAAAGCTAGTTGATGAGGGGTCTCCAACGACGCTCTGTCGTGTAGCAGTGATGGTGGTGGGGACCTGTAGCTGTAGTGTGGGTACCGGGTCTGCTTTTCCTTAGCCGACCTTTCAACCAGGCCCTGTGATGCAGGCGCAATGCACGATTTGCAGGTAGAGGTAGAAGGGTGTAATATAGGATCGGGTTTTGCCTCTAACCTGACGGTATAGAGTGGCGACTGGGCGTGCTGGGTTCATGCTGCGCTCTGGCAATCAAGGTGCCCCTGAGGTAGATCGTTAGATACGATGGAAGTAAAGGATGATGAATCGACTGTCTGGTTTGTATTAGGTACGGCCTGGGCCCATAACCTGTGAAACGCAGCAATCCGACGACGGTAGAGGTCACACTGAACACACAGGTGAGAAGGGGAGTCGAAGAGTCACTAATAATTCTGTCTACATGTACATTCAGCTTATATATGAATCAGGACAAACAATAACACAACATGTACAAACACGCCACAATCATAACAACAACTACATGTACATTGTAGAACAAATATGACAAATCATGAGAATAATAGTATACACCAAATCGACTATGGTGAATGTGATAGAGGTAAAGAGAAGACGCACTACCTAGTGCAACACTTCAGTCCAGGTTCCATGGGAGTGGTGACGGGTGCGCAATCTGACATTCTAAAGCGCTTGAGGAGATCGACGATTTATTGACTTTGGGATAGGTGAAGAGTGCGGGATGAACGGTTGCAAGTGATTTGGACACCAAGGAGAAATGACGTTGGACCTAAATCACGTATCTTGAAGACCTTTGCCAGTGCCTCTTTGACTTCCTGGATCTTGGCCTTGGATTTGGCTACGAGAGTGAGATCATCTACAAAGACAGGGACAATGATTTTGGTGTCTCCCTTTCCCCATGCATAGATGCTGGGATCTGAGACTAATTGGGTGAACCCAAGTTTCTCTAGCTCTTCACCCAATTGTTGATACCATAGTCGTCCACTTTGTTTGAGGCCGTAGAGTCCTTTTCTGAGGCGACACACCCAGTCATCATCCTTCTGCTGTAATCCTTCAGGTTGGCGCATATAGACTACTTCTCCTTCAGGTAGAACGCCGTTGAGGTACGCATTGGAGATGTTGATTGATTCAATTTCCATGTCTTCGATGGCAGCAAGGGCAAGGATGGTTCTGAGAGCTCCCCATCGCATGGTGGGCGCGAATACTTCATGGAAGTCGATGCCTGGCTGTTGGGAGAATCCTTGTGCGATGAGTCTGCCTTTGTACCGTTCGATTTGACCATGTGCCGACGCTTGACCTTGAAAACCCATCTGGATCCAATTGCTTTTCGAGCAGGGGGGAGCTGAACAAGTTCCCAAGTGCCATTGTTGACGTGGGCTTGGATTTCGGTCATTGCTGCTTCAAACCACTTGTCTTTATCTGGGCATAGCATGGCTTCTCGGAAGGATCGGGGTTTGGTGTTGTCAGCGGCGACTTTGAATGCTCTTTCAGCGGCTTCTTCCCAAGTGATGTGCTCCTCGGAGGGGTAGACGATTTCCAGTGCCTGAACAACGTCTTCATGAGGCTCTTCCACTTCTGGTTTGATTTCTGGCTCTGCTGCCTCTGATTCACTGTTTCATGCACCCCTTGAAGGCGCAGGAGAATCGTCCTCATGATCGTCGGAGGGATTGTGTGTGGGCTTCTTCCTCGTTGCCTGGTCTGTTGTAGGAGGGTTGTAGTGCGCTTCCCCCTACTTTCCACCATTCTCCAGGTGGTTGTCGATTCCTTACAGGTCTTCGAGGGGGAGGGGCTTCCTGTTTGGCAGACCATGAGTAATGCATGAGCCCATCTACTTCTCGTCGCCCTTTTGCCTTTCTGTTTTTGGTGGGTGATTTGACGTATCTAAACGGAGTGGTAGGTGGTGGTGTCTTTGGCCCGCTGGGTGACTCAGGTTCTTCCTTTACAGAGGTTGGTGGTGTTGACAACTTGTTCTTTCCTTTGCCTCCGAAACCGACGCCTTTGCCTTTGCCTTTGCTTTTGCGATGGTCGGGTCTTCTGTACTCCTCCGATTCTAGTCGATATGTATCAGTTGGGTATCCCTCTTCTGACGAATCGCTGTCTCATGATGGGATGTAATCTTCGTTGTTGTTTGGAGCTTCTCAGCCGGTTTGCCAAAGGGACGGTGCTGACAGGGTTTAGGGTGCTGTGGATGGCATCGATGGAGGAGCAGGAGGTGGCTGAATTGGGCCTTGAGATGGAAGCGGAGGTGAAGCTGGAGCTGGTCCTGGTGCATTGGGAGCGGGAGGTTGAGGTGGTCCCGGAGGTGGAGCGTTAGAGGCATTGTTGGAAAGTCGGAATCGGTATAGGTGACAAGGGGGGAGGACGACTCAGGAGGGTGGCTCTTCCTGTAGTCATTATTGACAAAGGTGGTGAAGAGGGAAGTGGCCTTGGGATCAGGAGCGTACGTCAGCTTCAAGTCCTTAGTGCCCTGCAAGTACCTGAACAGATGCTTGACTGCAGACCAATGCTGCTTGCCCGGATTCGAGTCGTAGCGCGCCAGCTTGCCGACAGTGTAGGAAATGTCCGGGTGAGTGGCCACAGCGAGGTAGTTGAGAGCGCCAACTGCATTGATATATGGCACCCCCTGCATCTCGGCTATGTCCTCAGGTGAAGTGGGACACATGTCATTTGAGAGTCTGAGGCCAGGTTCCATGGGGGTGGTGACAGGTGCGCAGCTGGCCATGTTGAAGCGTTCAAGGAGGTCGATGATGTATTGGCATTGTGAGAGGGAGAGGGAGCGAGAGGAATGGGAGCGAGTGATATGGACACCAAGGAGGAAGGTAGTGGGGCCTAAGTCGCGAGTCTTGAATATCTTGCGCAGGCCGTCCTTGAGAGTGGCGATACGAGCTGGGCTCTTGGACACAATGGTCAGATCATCAACAAAGGCTGGGACAATCACCTTGATGCCATCTGCTTCCCAGACGTAGATGCTGGGATCAGAGACCAGTCGCTTGAAGCCCATGCCTTCCAGTGCTTCACCTAGCTTCTCGTACCACAATCTACCACTCTGCTTGAGCCCATACAGGCCTTTGCAAAGGCAATGTTAAACGCAGCAATTCGACGACTGTAGGTATCTCACACTGAGAAAGGGGAGTCGAAGAGTCGATGATAATTCTAACTACGTGTACATTCAGTATATATAAGAGCGAAGACAAACATGGCACAATATATACAAATACGCCACAAGCAATATGATACTGGAACGTACATCGTAGCATAAACACAACAAATGATGAGAATAATATCTTACATAGTAAATCGAATATAGCGAGTACGATAGAGGTAAAGAGGAGACGCACTACCTAGTGCAACACACCCCCTCGACGAAGTGCCTCTGAGGGATCAATCATGGAGTCCCATACGTTCTCGAAGGTCTACAACCATTGGCCTAGGTAGTGCCTTGGTGAGGAGGTCCGCTGGCATTTGTTCAGTCGGACAATAATGAACTGAGATGGACTTGACCTTAGACACTTCATCACGAATCCAAAATTCGGCAACTGGGATGTGCTTCATGCGAGAATGATGAACGGCATCGTTGAGTACTTGAATGGTGGACTGGTTGTCGACGAAGAGAGGGGACGGTGAAGGGAAGTTATATCCTAGCTCGGAGAGAAGGTTGCGAAGCCACTTGATTTCTGTCCCTGCGAAGCTGGCGCCATAAAACTCGGATTCTGTAGACGACTTGGCTATCACCCCCTGAAGCTTGCTAGCCCATGATACTGCACCCGTTCCGATTTTGACTATGTAGCCATTGGTTGACTTGCCATTCCCTTTGTCTCCAGCGAAGTCAGCATTGGTGTAGGTTTCAAAAATGGAGACGACGTTGGTATCGGGGGAATAGGTGAGTTTCATATCCTTGGTTCCTTGAAGATAGCGAAGCAAGTGTTTGACAGCCTTCCAATGCTGTATGCCGGGGTTGGAGTTGAAACGAGCAAGTTTTCCGACGGCGTATGAGATGTCTGGACGAGTTGCAATCGCTAGGTAATTGAGGGCACCAACTGCATTGAGATAGGGGACGTTCTTCATCTCATCTATTTCTTCTTGAGTTGTGGGTGACATGTCCTTTGTGAGTTTTAAGCCGGGTTCCATGGGAGTGGCGACTGGCGCACAACTTGACATTCCGAATCGCTCAAGGAGATCAATGACATATTGGCGTTGAGACAGGTGAAGAGTATGGGATGAACGGTCTCGAGTGATTTGGACACCTAGAAGGAATGTGGTAGGACCTAGGTCACGCAGTTTGAAAACTTTGGCTAAGGCATCTTTGATTTCCTGAATCTTGGCTTTGGACTTGGATATGAGGGTGAGGTCGTC